>JACEFZ010028524.1:0-64049 GCA_014155875.1 Cepaea nemoralis | reverse complement strand
AGATTCAATCAACAGAAGAGTGTCCGACACAAGAAGGAAGACCTGCTTCTGAAACCACGGGACTCAACACAGATATGAATGCAGCAGAGGGCAGGCAACGGTCAAGTAGGGAACTCATCTCTGATGCTGTGTGGAGGAGAGCAAACAAATATACATTTTATGACAGTGACAAAACACCGCTAGACACTGCAGTTCAAGCTTGCAATGTGAAATTTCTGGATATATTTTTAGACTGTGTAGATTTAGATGAACAAGTTAAGACCAGGATGGTCAGTAATGCCTACACAAACTTTTTTCAATGTGAATTTAGCCAGATTACCAAAGATCATGTTGCAATGGCCAAACGACTCTTGGAATTAGGAGCGGATGTGAATGGTGGGCCATCAGTTTTCCCACTGTCTGTAGCAACTAAAGCTGGCAGTTATCCTCTGGTTGAGTTGCTCTGTCAGCATGGTGCTGATCTGAACAAGACAGATAGGACGTTTGGGTTTGGAAATCCCCCGTTAAGTATCGCAGCTGCAGGTGGTCATTATGATGTGGTTGAAGTGATGTTAAAATATGGCGCCAAAGTTCATGATAAAGTACTGCGTTACCAACCAATTGACTGGGCCCTTCTTCGTGGCCAAACAGACTGTGCTAAACTTCTACTTCAGTATGGTGCAAACTTGGACCCCAAAAGTGCTTTCTACATTATCATGTTTCACCGGAGTGTGGCCTACATGAACTTCCTGCTTGTGTATTGCAGGCAAGAAACTCAAAAATATATTTGTAAATATCAGCAGGATTTGTTATTGTCAGCAGTAAGAGAAACAAATATTGAATTCATTTGCCGTATTCTTGATATTGCATTTGACATTACGTGCAAGTATCTTTGTTTGGAAGAATTATTAGCAGAGTCCGGAGATGGAGAAATTGCCTCATTTCTCATTCAGAAAGGAGCAGATGTAAATAAGCTGGTAGAAACACGTGGTGGTTACACTCCTCTGTATCTTGTTCTACTTAGGGAATATATGTCCCAGGCATCTAAGCTACAGGTAGTAAAAGTACTGCTGGAAAATGGGGCTTCTCCTAATATTTGTGGTGATACATCGCCATTAATGCTTGCAGCTTTAACCGAAGACAGTACAGATCTGCTTCAGTTACTATTAGAATACGGGGCTGACATTAACTGGAAAGACATTGAAGGTGATACTGTCTTTTTCTATTCTGTCTGTCGGTATTGTAAGATCAATGCTGAATTTCTAATCAGATATGCTAAAGACAAACATTTTATCAACTCACAAAATAATGAAGGATTGACAGTTTTGATGCATGCAGCAAGATACAGCAATGTAGATGTCGTCAAAGAAGTGATAAATCACAACCCTGATATGAACATAACAGATAACAATGGCAACACAGCCTTGCTGCATGCAATAAACAGAACTGATTATTACGATGAATGACTGGGATTTCGACATTGTGATCACTCTAATTAATGCAGGCTGTGATGTTAACTTGCAAAATGATGATGGCCTGTCACCATTAATGTTGGCTGCAAAGCAGATACAGCAAAGAGGCTTTTACAGATTCTAGTGAATGCAGGAGCTGACATTAATGCCGTCAGTAAAACAGATAGGACAAAGACAGCCATGTCATACTTCCAGCCCTTGGATATTGATAACGAAAGATATAACAGCCTGCCTAGCAATTTTCCTAGCTCGATGGTGCCTGTTTGTCTTATTTACAACCTAAAATGTTTCATAGAATTTTACTTTGTAATGACAGTGACATTATTTGTGAACTTATAACAAATGGTACAGGTCCCATAACTGTAAGGTCAGATGAATACTTTAACTACTTCTCACCTGCTGATCCCACATTTGATATATCACCTTTATGTACAGCACTGATAAGTGGTAATGCATCCCTGGCTCGTCATTTTGTTGACATCATGTGGCTTACAAAATCTGATCTGACTTCACTAGCGCATAACAAAACTGTTAGTTCATATCTGGAAAAGAAAATCCATACACAGTGTTTGAATCTGCTTGGTGAGATGTCTTCACAGCCAGAGTCCCTGTTCAGGCTGGCTTTTGTGGAAGTATCATCTGCTGTGGGGACAACCCCTAGCCGTGAGAACCATGTCAACAAGTTACCTCTACCATGGTTGTTGAAAGACAAACTGTTGTTTAAATCTGCTGTAGACATTATAAAACCAACAACAGACAGGATTCCTTTTTCGCTATTGCCCTTTGATCCATCTCCTGAAATATACATCCATGTGCTTGAAAGCTGTAAATGCTGTCAAGTGTGGCAAAATTTTAAACTGAAGAGTCAGTTTAGTAATAAATATCCCTGTGTTACATGTACTGAACACTCTTGCAGTACATGTTTTAGCGGTATTATGAAACTTTCAAAATGGCGAATAGGTCAAGCTGTCTATCTCATAGACTGAAGACCATGGATTCATATTTGGATTGCACAATACAAATGATGAAGTGGGGAATCAACCAAAAACCTTTAGCACACAAGGCAGTCCTGTTTGCCCACTTCCTACCACAGAGACCCCTCTGTCAATGATTAATGTATGTACACCATGAAATGATAGATTTAACGTTATTATTATTTTATTATTTCTTTTAAATGCATATCAATGATTAATGTATGTACACCATGAAATGATAGATTTACGTTATTATTATTTCTGTTAAATGCATATCAATGATTAATGTATGTACACCATGAAATGATAGATTTAACGTTATTATTATTTCTTTTAAATGCATATCAATGATTAATGTATGTACATGACGAAGTGATATATTTATTTAACAATAACTGATTGTAACATGACCCCCAGGGCTTGGACAGGTATGTTAATAATAGTTAATATCCCCAGCCTTTGCTCCAACCACCCCAATAGGACTTTATATCTGTAGGGCCCCACACAAGCCAGGACAGCTGACCTTCCCTCCCCACCTATGGATTCCTACTCACAGGGGGCTCGGACAAGACAACAGTCATACTAGTACTCAAAGCCATGGTCAACAAATCAAAATTTAATTTCTTAATTCGTCAAACTGAACTCAGAGAGGGAGAAGATCTACAGATGATCAATCATCATCACAGAGCATGTGACTTCAGTTTGTGCTGTCGTCCAGTCGTGGCTAAAGACTCACCCGATGAACCTCCAGTACAAAGGAACTCCAAGTCATTGACCCTTCCAGAGTTCTCTCCTTCCACTGTGAGTAAGATCTCGGACTGGTCAGGTGTATGTCTGATACCTGACTGGCACTTCAACAATGTTTGCTAGTCATCCCTCGATGAAGGAAAAAATCACAAGTTCCACTCTACTGATGACTAATGGGGCGACCCTAGAGTTCTAGATGTCCCCATCTGATGATAAGTACTGTTGCACAATACAATAGAAGATAAGAGCCTCTTTGGCATCTCAAGCTAATGGGATGAACTATTCTGCAACACACTACTGGAGCGTTGGCTCCCTGTACTAACTCGGTCACTGGTTAATAATCCAACATGTCATTGTAAGAATTCACCATATTCACAGTGTCACTTCTACACAGCTCTGTATGCATCTAATGTCTTCACAGAATAGCAATGACACAATCCTTCAACACACCTAGGAATGGGCTAGCTCCCTACCCGAACAAGTCTGTCCCTCAGGTGTTCACAAAATAGCAGACTACTCTTGTGGGTCATTGACCATGTTCAAGGTTTCGTAGAGGATCACAGATGTAGATCCACACCGGAGTTAGATGAATCATTATATATTGGACCTCACTAAGACCTCGCCAGGCCTGAAACATATTTAAACTAGCCATCATAATGACTGTTCAACAGAGTACATGTCCTTCAACTCAACTTGAAATAATGTCATTGAGCCTGTACCTGTTACTAAAGAGTTACCTTCGAGTCTTCATAGAAATTCACCAGTACCTTGCCAGCATGAATCAGGAGACGCATCAGTCCTAGACCCAACATGGATCTGTTGACCAAATCTTCGGCGGACTCGTCATGGCTGTCTTAGCTTAGACCCACTGTGACGTTCTAAAACTCAGGTTTCTCTAATGTGTTGACACTGACAAATTCATTCGACCGCTTCCAGTATCGCCTCAAAACATCACCTTGACGCACTGGAATGAGCTGGTCCATTTGAGTTTATGTCTCTCTTTGAATCTCCATCATATAAACAGATCCTGAAACAAGGAGGCCGGTGAGAGTACTTGGCTGCAACTAGGACTCACATGCACCTCAACTACATCACATGCATCAGAACAATATATCATAACATGATATAATAGATCATCAACATAATAGATCATCTCTCTCAACAAAGAGGTACATGCCTGAGAGGGCAATAGTGTGCAAATATATAGTCAAGTAACTCGTCTGGGCAACATCTGGCCCAATAGCACCAGAGTAGTATGTTTGACTCTGTCATAGGATCCTACTACCTGGTGTTATTCCAGTCCTCAATTTCTCCTCCAACAACAAGCATAGAATACACCTAATTATCTTTCAGTGTAGAGGTTTCATTATCTGGGAGGTGTCCAGCCGGACATATCGTCCTCATCCATATAACTCAACAATTAATTAATAACTTAACCCATTGATCAATTAATTAAACATAATTCATTAATGAATATACAACATTAATAAATTACATAAATCATAATTCATTAACATATCACTATTAACAAATTACTAAATCATGACTCGTTAATAACTTATTAACAAACTCATAAACCAAGCAAATGCTTTTCATCCTGGGATCTCTGTCCCAGAACAAGTTTGACCTTTCTTAGTTGACCTTGTCTCCTGACGGTCAAGTCTGTGCAGGTCTGTCACAGGTTTGGTGGCCATCCACCGAGTAATCTTTCCCGCAGCCAGCTGTGGAAAAAGAGCACCTTCGTTCTGTGGCGATTTAGACCACGTCGCCCTATTTAGAGTGGCATCCAGCCCCCCATCCCATAAATCTTCAGTCCTCCCGCAAGGGTGGATTGAATCGCTCTGTTGTAACTCCCACTCCCTAGTGGATGTGTCCCCCACTAACAGGGTCGGGTTTACATAAGAGAAGGACAGTAGAGTCATACATCAACATTCTGCTCATAGTTCGGATCGGTACAAACTCAAAGGCCTCGGTTATAGCGCAGCACATAACTCTGTCAGGTATGCAAAATCAACTCGGCCGGGCAGGCAAAATAAACACGATCGGGCATGCAAATACACTAAGTCGGGCAGGTAAAATAAACAAGTAGTGACATCAATCCACAGGTAATTCCTAACTACCTCTATCAGGTAACTACCAGACATTCCTACATAGAGGTGTAATAGCACTGGCGTCCTCACTTAGCAAATACTTACCTCCACATCCTGATGGAAATAACAACACCTTGGTTCCAGGAATTAATAAAACACCTCTAGCTAATGCACAAGTTACATCACTATCCAGCTAAGCAAATAACACAGCGCTTGCTTGCTCAAGCCGATAACTCATCACTAATAATGCATCTGATATTACACCCTAACTAGTGTCAAGAATTCCTCACAGCCCTATCTTTGCAATCAATGAACAAGGTTGTTAACAAACGTGCTAAACATAGCTGTTAAATTGCCCAAAACACACTCACAAGTAGCAGTGATAAATTAATAGTAAATCCTACACTAACACTCAATGTGAATATATTTACTACAACAGCATTCGGCAGATTCCCTACTATAACATCGGTTTTTCAAAACATAGCAGGTCATACTAACTACACTCGCCTGATGTGTTAGCGATAACAAACAAGGGTATTCACAATAGACGTCTGACATACATATTCCCTAGCCGATTGATACAGCTAATTACATATGCGGACGGTCGGGCAGAAAAATATTTGCGTCTCGGTTACAAACATTTCTGCGGCCGGCGCTCTGTTTAAGGACAACTGCAAGGTAGTAATGTATTAAGGTAGTACCTTGCATTAGAGAATCACACTACTAAGACTGCTTCAGTGTCTCGCTCTGGCTAGTGGTTGAAAAGACATCATTTCACAGCAGTCCAATTATAGCGACCTTGCTGTTTGACAGAGGGTTGGCGGCTGACTGCTCAGAGCTGTTTGCGCGCAGTTTCCAATCCTTCTTATCCCTTGAGAATCTCATGGGCCACGGAGCAGTCCAGAATCCCGTGCAACCTGATGTGACTGTGTGTTCTACGTGACTGTAAACATCACGTACACACTCTGCCTCTTAATTTCTAGAATTTTCTCGAAAGGGACTATTTTAGCCGGGGTTTTCCCTAGCTATTTTAAGATCTGACGGGAGACCACTCGTCTATTTCCAACCGAAGGGATTTCCTGCAGAGTACAGACACAGGATCTGCTTGGTTTTGTCAAACTGATATTGTTATTTCTGTGGATGGTTATGTGACTTTACTGTTAACAATAAAATATGGCTTCTTGTTTTAAATGCATGTTTCATAAAAATTACTGTTGATGCATAATTGTATGTCAGTTGTAAAGACAAATGAAATCCTTTATGACAATAATAAATAAATATTGATGACGTTGTGCTCATATATTTGAACATTGTTTTTTGTTTTGCGTTTTATTTATGGTTAAAATAAAAGTTTTGGGTAAGATTGATATGTATCATGACAATGAAACTAATGTAACACAGAGCATGTGTGCGCTTGGAAATCATGCATAATAACAAGAAGGAGCACAATTAGAACTATGATTATTTTACAGGTGCCAAACCATTACAGAGACAGTTATAAATATCAGCAGAGTTGATCCAGGACACCCAGAGCTTGAGATCTGTGGAGAGACTTGGAAGATTATGCCAGCTAACAAGGCACCTGCTAATGATGATGATGATCAAGCCATTAGATTTGAATTTTATAAATATATGGCACTGTTTACTGTTCAGTGAAGTAAACATGAGAAAATCAGGTTACTCAGGCATGTGAGGCAGAAATAATTTAATTTTATACTATTTAATTTATGATATGGTATAGGGTTTGATACTGAAGACTGCTGATCGATAAAATACTGTCAATGCGGCCATGTTGGATTTCTTAAGTATGATCTAACACAGTCATTTTTAATGTACAGGCTCAGTTTCTGGTATATGTACATTCATATATCCTTTACATTGTGACAAAAAATGTTTATATTACATGGCAATTTTTATTTTCCCTTCATAATTTTAAAAATGTAACGTATTCATTGAAAATTTTTGTTTCACAAATACTCTATACATAATTTAAGTAATACAATGAAGAATAAGTGTACAAAGTTTCATTATGATCTGACAAACAGTTTTTGAGAAACAATCAATCAGGTGCCATCTCCACAATGAAGTTGGCTGCAATGGATCTCCAACGCTGTCTGTCTCACGCCCTGACAAATTTTGACTAGGTCTCCCTGGCCTAGGAGTTAGCAACTTTCTCCGTAATCCCGTACACTCTCGTGAGTAACGTGACGTGCGCAAGAATCGGTGGTGGTTCTTGTCACGTCGGTAACTTACGGAATATGTGAGCCAGTCGCTCAGAGAGCAATGGTAAACTACTGAGTGTAATCTTGCCAAGAAATCAACAATCAGCTGAAAGATGCTGATTGACAGCGATGTCCTGTAAAAGGATATGCGAACAAACAAACAAAAAATACTGGTTTTTACGCATTCCCATTTTGTATTAATTTTATCCTCAGGATATCCTCTCGTCTTTATTGTTCCATACTTTCAACGATTAGCCAATCATAGTTATTTTTTTTTACTTCAACCAGGTATAGTTGACTTATGTCTGGTTGTTTCAATACTGATATATCTATTTGAGGTGTCTTAGATGTCCGTACTCCTGTTTTGAAAGTTTCATTTGTAATTTTAAGACTGCAGGATTGAGGTCAGAGTTTATATCAGCACCAGTGTATGTTTTGGCATATATAACATAGTTTTTAAATCTATTTCTAATCATAATGTAGTTAGTTTGGTTTCTCATTCTATTTCCAGGGCATTTCCTATCTACAGTTTTCTAGGGTTAAATTGGGAAAATGTGTTACAATCAGATTGTTCACAGAATTGTATCAGCTGGACTCCTCTTTTGTTTCTGTTTTCCATATCGTGTTGCTCTACTATCCGCTTATATTTAGTTTTTCCAACTTTTGCGTTGATGTCTCCCATGACAATTAGGAACTCTGATGATTTTACAACTTTCAGTGTTTGTTGTATGTCTTCATAATATTCTTCTAGCTGTTCATCACTATAATCAGTTGAAGCGTACGTCTGAAGAATTACTATGTCAAAAGGTCTTGCCTTAATTTTGAGTAGTCTCATCCAGAATCCACTAATATTTTTCCCAATATACCAAAGTAAAATAAACAAAAATGGCAAAATGAGAAAACGGAAAAATAAACATTATTTTCATGTTTTATTATACTAATATAGCCACATTAATGCTTTAACAAGTTATTTTACACAGAAAAACAGTTTGTAACAGTACATGACAATTAGAACAATCCTGCTGCATATGCAAGACCTCCCTCCAGGGCATGCAGCTCTCCTTGTCTCTTCAGTTTGGCCGCTTGTACTCGTGTCCCTTAATTTGCTTGACCTTCTTATACTTCAAGCTATTTTTAACTCTCTTCTGCATCCTTGATGCTCCTAATCTCTTCATATCCAGGCCAGTAGAAAATTTAAAAAACTGCAGCCTTGGGCAGCAGCAGCACTAAAGTTGAACTCTCTTGCTGCAGTTACAACTGTAAACTAACACGCTTGCATGTGGCAAAGTTGCTTTTAGTACAGCAAACCCAAATCAAGCTGCGTAAACACTCATTTGAATTCTGAGTTTTTCCTGACACACATCTACTAAGTAGATTAGTGTTAGACAGCCTGTCATAAATTGGTAAAAGATATTTCTCTAGCTTGTCACAGTTGAGCCATGTCTATCTGAATGTCCTCCCCATATGGTTTGATCTTTGTAAGCTCTGCAAATGTTTTGGCGTCACCATCAGAAAGTATTAATGTATAGGAAGCTTATGATGGGCCACAGACTGTTGTCACAGTACCCTTGCAGTTCTGCCTTCATAATTCCAGCAGATCCTGTGAAATTATTATCAGTTTGGAGATGTTATGCCTTCCATGCTTCAAATGTATGTGGTTTGTCTCTGGAAAGTGTCTTACCAGTGGTTTCACACACCTGACAATATGTGGACATAATTTGTAAACATACTTGTTGCTAGAGGAGGTAATATATTCAAATGTACCGCCTTTAAATTAGCTACGGGTTTTTCTGCAATAAAAGTCACTCCCACAACTTGGAGAAGAACATAATGACACAGAATAATTCAGATTCACCTTCAAATGCCCAGTGAGACTTTGAAATGGCAAGTGCCCGTGCTGTTTAGTTTGGTCGCATTCAGAATTGTCTGTGATGTTTATGACTTTCTGGTAGACTTTTGGTGATTACGAGCAATTGCCAGTTGTAGACTGAGATATGTTACATTGAGCAGCTGACTGGAGGGTAAATTTCTTGGGACGAGGCATTTTTCAATTTAGAGTGTCAAGTGTTCGTCAATGACTCAATGTAAACAGATCAAAACGGCCATCTTGGAAAAAATATGATAACAACATGGTCAGTTCAACCAACGTGAATTGCACATTTGCTTATGCTTATGAGTAAGGTCCATAAATGGAAGTTTCCAGAAGATTGTTGGCCTGAATGAATGAGCTTTGTATTGGAAAGTAGGCATTCCACAATCCCAAAGATTCCCAAACAATGCAGGGGAGATAATAACGCTTACAGCAGTGTATAATACATACAGTTATCTCTTTGTGCAAATACTGTTGCTATGGTTTGAAAAACATCAATTTTGTAACCATTTTCAATAAATAAACAATTTGACATCTAGGGTAGTTAAGTAAAATATGAATATAGCATTAAAATAACATTTTTTAAACAAAAGCAAGTACCAAATCTGACAAGACATGATAAGGTGTGTAAAAATGAGCTATTAAAAAAAATAGCCGACCTGACACAAATTTGTTATTTTTGTGACCCGCACATCACCTTAACTGACAGAACAATGTACTAAAAGTCACGATGAAGGGACAAGCTGACGACATCAACAATCTAATTGTGCATACATCTGATCAAGAAGAAAAAAACCCAACCTAGCAGAATATACAAGAGAAATTGCTGGAGACAGTACTGTCAAGCTTCATCACAGGGATGACAAAGTAATGATGATTAATAGCCTTCGACCAGTGATTTTAAATACACCATTTCTGATTTTGTTATTTTCCCATTTATTGTTAGTGTCTAAGTTGAGCATCAATCAATCAGATGCCATCCCAACAATGAACATTTGGCTTCAATAAATCGCCCACTATCACTCTGTTTGTACCCTCTGAGAAACTGCCTTTCTACCATCTGTAGATATTTGCCCTCCTCTATCAGTCTACCTCTTGCTCAGCTGCCTCCAACTTTTGACTTTACTCTGCTCTTAGAATATAAAAGAACATAAAAACTTGGACCTCATTCAACCGACTGTTGCCACCGTGTTTATATTTAAGGCCACTTGTTTTTGCAGTTTTTTTTTTATAATTCTTGTCGTCTTTTCCAATGATTTTTCTCTGTATTACAGCTGCTTTACTAATTTTGCTGCCAACTGAGGGTTTGGCTGGCACAGTTACACACATTGTTTTTTAATCCATCTTTCCTTTCATTAGTGGGTGACTTGCCATTGTCTCATCTGCATGTTGTACTTCATGGGTGTAGTCCTGTGAAGTATATCTCTAGTTTTCTCAGCCTCTAGTGCTCTTCATTTTGCTGACTTGCTTTGTCACAGTTTCTTTTAGTTCCTATAGGTGTTTCAGTAACCTATTCTCGTGCCTTAATGTAGTTGTGTTTTGTGTTGTATATATTTGTTTGTTGATGAAGGCTAGTTGTTGCAACGTTCTGTGTTCTCCATAATTGTGTTCCGTAAAGCTGCATTGCTTTGTGTTATTTTATATTGTTTAAATAACTGGTAGGCACTTTCCCTGTTTTCTTTTGGAGTTTGGTTTAGATTTCCCAGTAACATTTTATGTGTCTTTGTTCTTACTGTCCAACTTTTTCCTTTCATGTGTGTCTTTTCTATTTCCTTTTCATTCATATAAGAAATGACATCAGAAATTAATTATTGATGCAATGACGTGAATCAAAACAATTGACAAATGTCATAAATATTCCATAACTCCCCCCCACAAAAGCATCCACTAGGGGTATATTATGATTTTCAAGTTTAACAGCCTCCCTTACAACATTATAAGCTCAGTTTGATATAAACTATGATAATGTTTGTTGTAGAACTGTATTAAACTCTTGGGCAGTGCTCTTTATGAGATGCATGTTCTGGAATATGCGATATATATTCACTAGTTTCAAAGTGTCACTTCTGTCCTCATTCTTATCATCATCATCCAGTGCTTTGCCGACTGGTGTACACAATCATGTTTATCCACATCTTGCAATCTCCAACAGAACGTATCAGTTCATGCCATGACACAAGACTGTCAAGAACCTTCTGTCTTCTTCTATCTCTCTTTCTACAAATTATTCCAGTTGTCACATGTTCTAGTTTAATTCTCATAATGTGATCAAAAAGTTACAACTGTCTCTTTCTGATGTTTGTGATAAGCTGTCTTTGCTTCTTTCTAAACATTTATATTACACATTTGACTGTCCAAGAAATTGTCAGCATTATTCTGTAAAACCACATCAAAGAGACCTTCGAGAATTTTGTTGTTTGCTTACTATTTGTTCAGGATTCATATTTAAATTGGCTTTATGCAGCATACAAAAATTCATTTTTTAACATCCAATGATAGGTATTTATTGCATAAGATTTACATTTGGTAAAATGCAGTTTTTGCGTGTCCTATTCTGTGATACATTTTTATTCTGGTCAAGTTTTCTATGATGATCTTCATATGTCATGCCAATAAATGTTTATCATCTCACATGATCAACAGAGTGTCAGATCAGCAGAGTGTCAGATCAGTTATGTATTGTGCCACTTATGCCATGGCCTAGCTATCCAGATATTTATCAATTTGTCTATCTCGTGCTCTTTCCCATCAAGTTTGTAAGTTGTCGCTAAGCTTTTCAAGTTTATTTCTCCTCATGGCATGCCCCAAAATCTTGACAGTTTGCGTCTAATTTCTCTAATCAGTTTATGGTTTTCAGCTGATTTTGAAATGACTGTTACAATAAAATCCCATGAGGAGAACGAAAGAAGAAGAAATTTCCAATTGAGAAAACATGACCAACCTTTGCTAATCCCGCCAGACTGGAAGCGCTGTGCTAAATCCTGACCTGATTATGTCAATATGCTTCTCTGAAATGGTGAAGTTCCAGTTTGTGCCTTGCACACACCGCTGCTGTCTTAGGTTGGAGAGTTGAAAGGGGTACTCTGCCACACAGTTCCCACAAAGAGGGATCTTTAGCACCGGGATGGGAGAAAAGTCTCTAAAGATATCAACCTCACTCTGATAGATGCATGCCCTTTTCAGAGCTCAAACGCTTTCAACACCAAGGCATAAGTCTTAAAGGTTAAAACTCACTGCTGTTTTGGATTGACAACCAACACGAGCGTTTGAGCAATGTGAGAAAGATAGAGAGAATGAGTGAGAGACCCAAATATGATAAAAACTCATTAATAATAAGAGACAAACATTTATGAAATAAGTCTAGAAACTGCTTTATATGAATCTGGAAAAGGGAGGGCCATAAATGATATGACTAAATGGACTGATGGGATTCAAGATAAAAAATCCTATGACTGAAGCCCGATTGACTGGTTTGATTCAAGGTAAACACCCTATGATTGAAGTGCTGATTGACTGATTGGATTCAAGGGTACAAATCATTTGTTTGAGGAATGCATTGACTGACTGGATTCAAGGTAAACATCCTATGATTGAAGTGCTGATTGACTGATTGGATTCAAGGTAAACACCCTATGATTGAAGTGCTGATTTACTGATTGGATTCAAGAGAACAAATCATTTGTTTGAGGAATGCATTGACTGACTGGATTCAAGGTAAACATCCTATGATTGAAGTGCTGATTGACTGATTGGATTCAAGGTAAACACCCTATGATTGAAGTGCTGATTGACTGATTGGATTCAAGAGAACAAATCATTTGTTTGAGGAATGCATTGACTGACTGGATTCAAGGTAAACACCCTGTGATTGAAGTGCTGATTGACTGATTGGATTCAAGGTAAACACCCTATGATTGAAGTGCTGATTGACTGATTGGATTCAAGAGAACAAATCATTTGTTTGAGGAATGCATTGACTGACTGGATTCAAGGTAAACACCCTGTGATTGAAGTGCTGATTGACTGATTGGATTCAAGGGTACAAATAATATGTTTGAAGAATGCATTGACCGGATTATATTAATCTACTACATGACCATGCGCATACGCAAACATACACACACACAACAGGCCTAGACCCATGGCTAAAAATACATACACATGGTTTGTCACTTAAGATGTTCCTTCTTCTGCTCGCTATGTGATAATGTATGAATCATTCGTGAAGTAAACTGGTGCTCAGGGATCCTGGTAGTTATGACCCAAGTGAGTCCACCCCCACGAATATAAATGGGAGCCCGCTTCTGATAATCATAAGCCTCCTATTGTGATTGCTTTAGCGTGGAGTTTATACTACTAGTGTGTGGTCAGTCTGATAATATATAAAAAGTCATGGGAGAATGATGAGTCCTTGGGCGCCCCCCCCCCCCCCCCCACAGACAGACATGGAATGAAACGATGAAAGGGCTTCAACTTCAGCCCAACATCTGGGCTACCCTGGTGCTTATGGTAACACCTTTTCCCACGGCCACAGATGCTAGAACTTGTGTGAGGGCCGAGGCTCTTCTCCCCAAGGGAGGAGTGGCTTGGGACATTTTTTTTTCAGGCATGGGACAAACACGGAACAATGCAAGACAACGCAAAGATCAAACACACAGCAAGGGAAAGACATCATGAGTCATCACCCAGGTGAGGAAGGAGCAAAAGAAGAACAGCCTGATGTGCCCATTACATACCACTAAAAGAAAAGAATGATCAAATCAGTCAGATGGCCACCAAACCCTATTCAAGACGACTACCCTACCGTTATGGACAGACCAGAACAAGGTCATTATTCTGCGCCTCAGAACAGGACACAATAGATTACGCAACCACATGTATACAAAATTCAAGATTGGTGACTCAGCCATGTGCACATGTGGTTTGGCGTCGCAGACAGCAGAGAACATACTCCAGGACTGCCCAAACTACAACATATCCAGGCGAACCTTCTGGCCTAGAGAGACAGCAGAGGAAGATAAACTCTATTGACCGCCTGAGTGAACTAATAAAGACTGTTAGATTCATACAACACATTGCAGTTATAGACATATTTCAGGCGAACGAAAGAAGAAGAAGAAGAAGAATCACCCAGGTGTCGAGACGGTAAAGGGCCAAAACATTCTGGGAAGGGGGACCTCTTCTGACGATCTGAAGCCTCTTGTTGTGCTTGCTCTGCAGTGGAGTTTTTAATCACTTTTCCACACAAAGGGGAATGAGAATCCTGATGTTAAAAGTGGTGTACCAGTGCACACGGAATGTATCAACAGCATGCTTCGACAGGTTAGTAATCAAATAATACAGCCAAAGAAAACCCTACATTTAAAATTAATTGCATATGCTTTACAGAATGTTGCAGACAACCCCATAATTTTTTGGCTATTTGTGATTTATTGGCAAGCTTATGTTCAGAAGTTTGCCATTGCTTTCTAAACTACTAGCATTCATACCATTGCATGAAAACCAATGCAAGATGATTGCTTCCAAATCATCTGCAATTGTGTTTTGAATGTGATATGCAGGATTGTGAATTGCGTACGTAACGCCTTCGCCACATTGTCAGCTACCCTACAGAGCTGAGAATATTCAAGTTGATCTGATGGCCAATGGTGAAGATCAAATTCCCACTCACCAGTCAACAGGTGGCATGGGAAAGACTGGACTGCTAGAAACTTAGCTCAAGCACACGTTTAGAAACTTACAGCAGTCAAAGAAATTATGGAGAACAAGAGGCTCCTCTATACATATCGAGGATGAATTTGCCAAAGGGGATTGAACTAGAAAACATCTTTCAATAACATATTTATTAACACTTTCACAATTTCCACTAGTTTTCTCTCAACTTTGAAATAGAATCCTTCATTGGCAAGACAGAAATAATCAGCCAAACTGTGAATTGAACTACTAAATTTAAATATAATGCATGTTTATTGTCTACAATTTATTTATTTATTACGTTTATTATTTAACATGGCTGAAGATATTTTTTTACATTTTTTTGACACATCCATGGCTCTAATTTAGTATTAATAATGAGTACACCAGTGCATTTGTGTTAAAAATAATTTTAAATAAGATATTAACTGCAGCTCATATCGAAAGCAAAGAATAGTAACACTGTAACATAACAAGCATGTCATAAAAGGGTTGGTGGGAGACCGGCTACATCATCCCATAGAAAACTGTTGCTGCAAAATCCAAGCGTCTACACAGAGTCTGGCGTGAGTTGGTTGAGGGTCTATGCTTCATTGGGAGATGAAAGGCAGAAGAAGATTACATCATATCTAAAACCAGATACCACATTCAGTTGCGCCTCGCTGCCCTGGTCTATCAAAATGTGTAATTACAGACATTAAAATATTAATGATGGATATTTCCGCTTAAAATTGCCATTGGGGTGGTGCAGGGGGTTCATTTCTGAAATGCAGGTCCGCATGGCCGAATGGGTAAGAACAGGTGTTCTTAAACATCCGTTGTGCTGATGCCGAGGTTAGCGGTTCAACCACTACACCTGACAGCTGGACTAAAATGTTGACCTGTCGTTCTTGACTTAGGGGCTGTAAATTACAAGTACCTCTGAAGTCGGAGTGGGTTCACCTTATGGCGAGGGACACTGTTAATAATAATAGGGAAAACTAATCCACATGCAAAATTCAGTTCATCACAACTGTAAATAGTGTGTATGGACTACGCTTGAGTTCAAAGTGAGCGAGCGAAAACAACAACAACATTTCTGAAATGACCTCACATACCGGTCAGTTGGACATCAATGTTGGCTTCTCGTTCAGAAACTGGCATAATGTAGAACACAAAATTGTCTAGAAAATCACTAGAAAACCCGGTTCAATGAGGTCTTTCGGGTGACTACCGAGTCCATCGACGATGAACTGTGGTTTTCGTGGATGACTTTTGTGTTGGCATTCTGGCGGTGGCATTATGCACAGTGTACTTGTGCGGGCTGTTGGATTGCCGAGACTCCTGTCTATTCCACTTTTCACATTGGATATATATATATAAACGTTTGCATATCCTTTACAGGACATCGCTGTCAACATCAGCATCTTTCAGCTGATTGTTGATTTCTTGGCAAGATTACGCTCAGTAGTTTGCCATTGCTTTCTGAGCGGCCGGCTCACATACCCCGTAGGTTACTGACGCGATTCGAACCACTGCTGATTCTCACCGTCGTCACGTTACTTACAAGAGTATACAAGATTACGGAGAAAAGTTGCTAACCTCTAGGCCAGGAAGTCGGCTCACATTGGATACTGGGGAGCATTTTGTGTAATATTCACTGGCACAGGAATGGAGCATAATGGGTACGACCCGTTGCCGTGAAGTTGGAACCTCGACTAACTATATATATATATATAGGGGGGGGGGGGGGGTTGAGTGGTCTCATGGTCTCATGGTATGATGCTCGCCTCGAGTGCTGGAGGTCCCGGGTTCAAGCCCTGGGGAGGGCGAGGATTTTTTTCATGTAGACATCTAGTAACAAAGTTTCCCCTGGTCTCTGGGTAGTGAGATCCGACACTCGTGTGTATTGTTGCGCATTAAAAAATTCCCATGGCAGTTGGAAATCGAAAAAGAGTAGCCTAACAGCGCTGCCCGGGCAAAATTTTGAGAAATCTACGAAAAGTATTTCAGGATCCTCGCCGGTGCTACGAAGTTCGTGCACTGAGCTGAGATTCTCTAGACTCAGACTTGAGTTAGGAGTAGAACGGGGCACTTATATGGGTCACACCCGTGGTGCCGAGATGTTGATCCATCGACTAAACTAAACCAAACGTGTGTGTGTGCGTGCACGTATGTGTGTGTGTGTGTGTGTGTGTGTGTGTATGTTAGCAAGATAGGGGTAACCCCTATCAAAGGAGATGTAAGACGCCCCCTTCCCTCCTTTAGTCCACGGGACGCACTTGGCGAGGGTGCAATATGGTGCCTTAAATATCGGTGGTCATGAAATATTAGAGATTCGGTATATTGATGATAAGTACTGCTATCGACATCACAGAATGGTATAGAACAATTAAAAACCTCAACCCAAAAGAGTAGCGAAAATCACAACTTGTATCTTAACATAGTAAAAACAAAGATAATGAATACAGAAAAAACTATTATGGAGAAAGAAATATATGTTAATGAGGAAACATTGGAGGTAGTGGAAAAATGTTGGAATATCTCGGGTCATTAATTACCAACAATGGTGACACAACAAGGAAATTAAATGAAGAATATCTATTGCTCTCCAAAAACTAAAACAATGGAATAAACTGTGGAGAGGGACAAATAGAACTACAATAATTAGATTTGTATGCATCTTTCACATTGCAACATGTGCCTGTGAGACCTGGACACTTACTAAACAAGCTGAAAAGCGCATAAATGACTTTGAATATAAATGTTATAGATGGGTTCTTAGAATATCCTGGATACAGAAAATACAAATGCATCCATATGACAAGAACTGAATATTGAAGAAGTTGGCTACTAAAGATGATAAAACCAAGAAAATTGAAATATTTTGGTCACTTGAAACGTCATGAAGGTTTGGAGAGAACAATGATGGAGGGGTATATGCCTGGGAAGAGAGGAAGAGAAAGGCCAAAGAGAAGATGGGTGCAGGATGTGGCAGACGATCTCCAGATGGGTGTATCAGATGTGGGAGATTTTACTTATGAGCGAGAAGTTTTCAGGAAGTTTGTTATTGGAGCAAAGTTCTACAAGGCACATGCTACTGAATGAATGAATATACATTATAACCCAGCTAAAGTAAAATAGTAAAAGCCAAACTGATAAATAAAACTATTAAAACTTACTTGGAACGAATATATAAGAGAATTATATGATGGAGAAAGGGAAGAATTAACAGAATAAAGTAACTTAGAAGGTCCACCTATTCTAAAACAAGAAGTCGCTGACAGCCGTAAAACATATGAAGAAAGGAAAAACAGCTGGGCCAGATGAAATCACAATAGAAGAATTAGAAGTATTAGGAGAATTTGGAGTAGATATATTAACCAAAATGTTGAATATTTACAGCAGTGGATATTTACCCAGTGATATGTTGAAATCTGTATTTATAGCCATACCAAAAAGACCAGGAGCAATTGAATGTGAAGATTATTCGTACAATTAACCTCATAAACCATATCACTAAGCTTCTACTCAGAATCATAATGAGAAGAACCAGAAAGAAAATAAAAATGGAAAGTAGTGAAGAATAGTACAGATTTGTGGAGGGAAAGGGCACAAACAATGCAATATATACATTACGGACACTAATAGAAAGGTCAATAGAGAAACAGAAAGACATATATTTGTGCTTCATAGATTATACTAAAGGCATTTGATAAAGTCAAAACATGATGAACTGATTAAAATGTTGGAAGATATCAACATTGATGGGAAAGATTTAAGAATAATAAAGAATATATACTGGAACCAAGTAGTAGCAATTAAAATGGGAAATAAAGAGGGTAATTATGAACAGATAAAGCTAGGAGTACGACAGGGGTGTGTCTTGTCACCAGATCTCTTCTCCCTATATAGCGAAGTAATAATGAGAGAGATCAAAGAGATGCCAGGAATACTAGTTGGAGGTTATAATATAAATAATATACTGCTATGCAGATGACACAGTATTGGTGGCAGATAAATCAACAGACCTACAACAATTATTGGACACTTGTAGTAACAGAGAGTGCAAGGAAAGGACTCTCCTTGAATATCAAGAAAACAGTAACAATGGTGATATTCAAAGAAAATGGTGACACCAAAATGTGACATAGAAATAGAAGGGAAAATTCTTAACCAAGTGGATAATTTTAAATACCTAGGGCATTTATAACATCAGATGGAAGATGTACAACAGAGATTAAGAGCAGAATAGGGCAAGCAAAAGCCGCATTTCAGAAATGAAGAGTATCTTATGCAATAAGTCACTGTCACTGAGTGTAAGAAAGAGAGTGCTGAAATGCTATGTAGAACCAGTTTTGCTGTATGGCAGTGAATCGTGGAATGTAAATGAACAAATTAGGAAGCGATTGGAAGCAACAGAGATGTGGTTCCTGAGATGAATGTTGAGAATTCCTTGGATTGCCAGGATAATTAACAACGACTACCTGAGACAGGCTAATGAAACTAGAACATATTATTTATTATGTACAACAATAAGAAAGAGACAAACAGCTTTCTTCGGTCAAGTGATGAGAAGAGAGGCATTGGAGAACATCGTGACAACTAGAAAGATCGAGGGGAAGGGAGGCAGAGGCTGATCAAGAGAAATGATGCTGGATGGATTGAGACAGTGTCATGGAGGAATACCATCAGTAGAGTTGATCCAGAACACAAAGACTGAGAGCCAGCTGGCAGAGCACTTGATGATGATGATTAAAACTTATACTATTACTATTGACTCTGTTGTTCAAGTAGGTACACTTCAATTTTTAGCAGTGAACTACCCCTCTTGTCACACGACTAAGGCTTAGTCAAATGTAAAGGCTAATTACAATATGATTATTATTGGATCAACTGAAACGCATACGTACATAGAACAACTGAAAAATGAATGTGAAAAAATTCAAATATTCATAGCACAGATTCAGATAAGAACTGCACTCAGAGACACGCTTCGTGTGAATGCCACTGGCTGTGGCATTGGTGAGCAATTTGTTTATGAATTTGGGATAATTTTTATTCGATTACAAGTCTTTGCTATCGGTTAGAAGACACTGAGGGCATATCCCAAGAATTAGAGGGATGCGGTGGAAAGGATCTCATCATCATCATGTGTCATGCCGATAAGTGTGGTCTGTCATGTTTCGCCATCTCACACAATCACTAGAGTCGTGGATCAGCTCTGTGTTTTTGTCTCGACCATACCACGTGGCCAAACCATTCTGGTATTACTTTTCTACCTACCCCTGGTTCTCTGCCCCCTCGATCTTAGCAGTCTCCAAGTTCTCCACTTTATTTTTTATCATATCGTGTTCAGAATATTGTGACTGTCTGCGTCTAATTTTTTGAAACAGTTTACAGTTTTCATTTGTTTCTTGTGTTGTTGTTGTTGTTGTTTGTCCATCAAGAATGATGATGACCATTCATTTCATCCAGTGGGGTTGAAAGTGGGGTTGTTTCTTGTAGGACTTGGTCGTTGACTTTCCTCTCTGTTCATGGTATTTTGTCAAGGAAGCTTTGCATTCTCCTCAGAAACCACATTTCTAAAGCCATCAGCTGTTTTTCGGCTTATCTGTTCATTGTGCATGCTTCACATCTACACAGATATACAGGTTCTATGTTGCACTTCAACACTCGACGTACTTTTCTTGACGTAAATGACATGTTTTTTTGTGGTCAGTATGTTCAATCAATTAATCATGTGCCGTCTCCACAATGAAGGTTGGCTGCAATGGATCTCTAACACGGGCTCTCGCCCTGAACGTACATTCTGTCAGGCTGATGTTCGTCCATCTCTTGAAGTTATCTTTCCACTTGTATAGCTGTCCACCTCTTGCTCGCTTGCCCTCAACCTTGCCCTCCAGTATGGTTTTGAGGGCTGATCTAGTTCGCAAGATCAGTCCCACATCTAGTGTTCGTTGTCTCGGATGGCTGTGTGAGGTGCACCAAACTGGGATCTTCCCAGCCAACGCAAGTTAGCAAGGCAGGCGTTTCGAGAATGTAACCGCTAGGGTCGTGGTTTGAGCTGGCAAAAGAGCAAATTTGTACGACAGTTTGACAAAGTCTCGATAAGCGCCCACTCAAGTGGGCCTGCTGTCAGTAAGCTGGTATAGCTTTTCGGTCAGTCCTGCCGGTGTAGCTTGAAAGCTCGTCAGTAGGCGTCCAGTGGTTTTGCATGTATCACCTTGTACCGGGAGGGTGCGCTTTAGCGATGCTACTCTTGGCCTGCGTGTGCGTGAATAGTCCGTCTGTCTTGCCGGTAGTTCATATGCATTGCGAACTGATGAGGCTCAGGCGTAAATCGGGAGATTTGTTCGCAACTTAGATGAGCAATATCGTCTGTGGGCAGAATCTCGCTAGCCGCATGTGTGTGTGGTCTGTTCTGGTGGTCAGTCCGTCTATCCGATGGATATCTGGTTGATCCTATCAGTAATCATACGCTCATACGCTTGTCTTAAAACTGAAAATTAAAGTAATTGACGGAAGGGCCTTTTGCACGAGACTCGAGGCTACCATTTATCTGTGAGAGTCACTATATACAGGCATACCTGGCCTGTGGCAGCCTCACGTCCACTGCATTTGTGTCTGTCTCCTGTCGTTTTGCCATGCTTGCCACTGGAACCAGATGGACGCAGATGAGAGAGTGAGGTCGAGGGATTTGCACAACCACTTCTTCACTATAATCCAAACTAAAGGGCAAGTCATTCGTTCTTCATCAAAGATGCAATGAATGAATGGTCATCATCATTCGTGATGGACGAACATCCATATAAGAGTATCATGTCTTTTAACGTGGCCGAAATATTTATACCACAACAAGCAATGATGTACAGACCAGAGGGAAACAGAGGAAGAGGCTGACCACGTAAACGATGGTCGCAGGGAATAACAGAGTCCATGGGAATATCAATACATGAAGCCCATAAGTGGGCACTCTCACAATGTTTATACTTCACCTCGACACCGCAAGGTACAAGAGGAACATGATGAGATGAGATGAGACTCTTTATTTCTTTCATCAACTCACTCTTCATTCCCATTTTTTTTAGAACCTCTGCATTTCTTCTTCTGCGTTCATCCGGATTTATTTTTTTTTCTGACGTGATTACGTTGTGCCTGTTTACAGCAGAGCTGCGTTCTTGCGCCATTAGGCCGACATATCTGACTTCTGCGGGCATTTGATGACCGGGTTAACCTTCCCGTGGGAACCTCTGCATTTGATTGTTTATGTTTCCATGAAATATGACATATTCATTTGTTTATTATGTTATCCATCATGCAAAAGTCTACCTTCGCCGTGGTTCTTTTTTCGTGAATGCGTTTATTAGTTTTCAATTTCTATGAAACTTGGGTGTTATGTTTGTGTGAAAACTAACAAACACATTAACGAAAAGTCCATTATATCTATAAGAGACAAATCACAAGCATTCGATTAGTTCAGTTCAATAGAATACAGATGGCAAGAATTATATATATATATATATATACTAGCTGACCCGGCCCGGCTTCGCCCAGTCCCTGGTGGGGAGCTTCTCATTTAATTCATATAAGTAGTCATATAAGCTCCCGTTCCCGTTCCTGTCTGTCTGTCTGTCTGACCCTGCCCGGCATCGCCTGGCTCCTGGTTTGGAGCATCTCATTTAATTCATATAAGTAGTCATATAAGCTCCCGTTCCCGACTATCTATCTGTCTGCCTGTCTATCTGTCTGACCCGGCCCGGCTTCGCCCAGCTCCTGATGGGGAGCATCTCATTTAATTCATATAAGTTTCCGTTCCCAACTGTCTGTCTGTCTGTCCCTCCCTGTCTGTCTGTCTGTCTGTCTGTCTGTCTGTCTAATCATTTATTGGTTGCGGTTAGAACAACCTTAGATAAACGAAGACCAACTTACAAAAAGCATTAGAAAGAGCACTTGAAAGATCTTTACATATTCCCCCAACAATTAACTTGGGTAAATGGAGCGGTGGCAGCAGCAGCAGAAGAAGAAGAAAAAGGAGGAGTAGGAGGAAGGAGGCAGAAGAGGGTGGAGGAGGGAGGAAGAGATAGGCGGAGAGAGGAGGAGGAGTAGGGAGGAATAGGAGGGAGGAGGAGGGGAAAGAGGAGGATGAGGAGGAGGGAGGAGGAGGAAGAGGGAGGAGGAGGGAGGAGGAGTAGAGAGGAGAAGGAGGGAGGAGGAGGGAGAAGGAGGAGGGGGAGGAGGAAGAGGGAGGAGGAAGAGGGAGGAGGGAAAGGAGGAGGGAGAAGGAGGGAGGATGAGAACGCAGGAGGGGGAGGAGGGAGAGGGAGGAGGAGGAAGGAGGAGGGGGAGAAGGAGGAGGAAGAAGAATGATGAGGAGGGAGGAGGAGGAAGAGGGAGGAGGAGGGATGTGGAGGAAGGAGGAGGAGGGAGGAGGATGGGAGGAGGAGAAGGGAGGAAAAGGGAGGAGGGAGGAGGAGAGAGGAGGAGGGAGGAGGTAGGAGGAAGAGGGAGGAGGATAGGATTAGGGAGGAATAGGAGGAGGACGAGGGGATTAGGAGGAGGGGGGAAAAGAGGAGGAGGAGGGAGGAGGAGGAGGAAGGAGGAGGAGGAAGAGGAGGGAGGAGGGAGGAGATAGGAGGAGGGAGAAGGAGGAGGGAGGAGAATGGGAGAGGGATGAGGGGGGAGGAGGAGGAAGGAGGAAGAAGGAGAAGAAGGAGGAGGGAGGAGGAGAACGCAGGAGGCGGGAGAGGGAGGAGTAGGGAGGAGGAGAGGAGAGAGGGGAAGGAGAGAGGAGAACACAGGAGGAAGAGGAGGAGGGAGAGGGAGGAGGAGGGAGAGGGAGGAGGAGGAGGAGGAGGAAGGAGGAGGAGGAAGAATGATGAGGAGGAAGGAAGGAGGAGGGAGGAGGAGGGAGGAGGAGTGAGGAGGAAGAGATAGGCAGAGAGGGGAGGAGTAGGGAGGAATAGGAGGGAGGAGGAGGGATTAGGTAGGAGGGGGAAAAGAGGAGAAGGAGGAGGAAGGAGGAGGAGGAGGAGGAGGGAGGAGGAGGAAGAGGGTAGGAGGATGAAGGAATAGAGGAGGATGGATGGAGGAGGAGGAGGAGGATGAGAGGAGGAGGTATTAGGAGGAGGTATTAGGAGGAGGGAGAAGGAGGAGGAGGGAGGAGGAAGAGGGAGGAGGGAGAAGGAGGAGGAGGAGGGAGGAGGAGAACGCAGGAGGAGGGGGAGGAGGAGGGAGGAGGGAGAGGGAGGAGGAGAGAGGAGGATGGAGGAGGAGGAGGGAGGAGGTGGAGTGAGGAAGAGGTAGGAGTAGGGAGAAGGAGGAGGGAGGAGAAGGAGGAGGAGAAGGAGGAATGATGAGGAGGGAGGAGGAGGTAAGAGTGAGGAGGAGGATGTGGAGGAACGAAGGTGGAGGGAGGAGGAGGGAGGAGGTAGAGGGAGGAGGAGGAGGGAAAGGGAGGAGGATGAGAGGAGGAGAAGGGAGGAGGTAGGAGGAGGAGGAAAAGGAAGGAGGAGGGAGGAGGAGGAAGAGGGAATAGGAGGAAGAGGTTGGAGGAGGATGGAGGAGGAAGAGGAGGAGAGGGTAGGAAGAAGGGGGAAGGAGGAGGAGGGAGAGGGAGGAGGAAGAAGGGGAGGAGGAGGAGGGTAGGAGGAGGGATTGTGGAGGAAGGAGGAGGAGGGATTAGGTATAGAGGGAGGAGGAGGAGGGAGGAAAAGGAAGGAGAGTGGAGGAGGAAGAGGGAGGAGGAAGAAGGGGGAGGAGGAAGAAGGGGTGAGGGGGAGGAGGAGGATGGAGGAGGGAGGAGGGGGAGGGGAAGAGGGTAGGATTGGAGGAGAGGAGAGGGAGGAGGGACGGAGGAGAGGGGAAAGGAGGAGGGAGGAGGCAGAAGGAGTAGGAGGATGGAGGAGGAAGGGAGAGGAAGAGGGAGACGGAGGAGGGAGAGGGAGGAGGAGGAAGAGGAGGAGGAGGGTGGAGGGAGGGAGGTAGAGGGAGGAGGAGGGAGGAGGAGAAGAGAGGAAGAGGGAGTTTGCCATGTCCGAATTCATACTTGTCTAGATTATGTGATTTCGGTCCTTCCAGTTGATTGTTCTTCCCTTTTATATGACTGTAGATAACTTCCGTACACTTGTTGAATTGTTATTGATACAACATTTTATTATCTATGTGTTTAGTTAGTGAAACTACTTCACATAAAGGTAGTATCTGGAACTACTGGTGACTGGGTAAACTCTAATAGACAGCTAAATTCTGTCCTATTGTAATCTCCCAGGTTCCAGGTTACTCAGAAAAGGGAACTTTACATTTTATTAATTCCTGTGACCATTTCACCTAAAAGGGAAAATGATCATAGGTGGAGGACTCTCGAGCTAACTAAGTTTCTCTTTTCGGGAAGGAAGATTTTGGAGGGAAGAAATTAATTTTCCTGGGGAAACCCCTAGATTTCCAGAGCTATTATGGGACACTTTAGCTTCCAAAGACACATCCCCTCAATACTTCATTGTGGGGTAAGTCGAGGTGGGTACTGCTTCCAACTCCCAATATGTCACATTTACTTCCGAAGTCGGAAGTGCCGTCCTAGTGGTGGAAAAATAAAAATTGGCACTACGCATTTACGTCCGAGTGAAATGTCTTGTCCGAATGTCTCTCATGCTAGGAACAGCTCTGACGACGTAGTTTCCGAACGCCGCTCATGTGCGGAACAGCTCTGACTAGCTAGTTTTCCGAATGTCCTGTCGTGCCCGGAACAGCTCTATCCGGGCACAATGACAAGCACATGTCCGAATTTGAAAACTCGCTGAGTGGATACCGTCTGCAGACTGGTCTGGTTTGTGCAGGGAACGGCCTATGGTGAACGAAATGCCCAATATATTGAAGTGAGGAATTAAAGCAGCCATGAACAGGACGTGATGATTCCCTCGGCGAGCCCAGCACCAGGGCGCTATGTATCGGCCCTGCAACTATGGAAGCCACCCTAGTTATGGCGGAAAATGCTATGGACAGTCCCTGCCTTCCCTTAAGGGATGACCATAAAGTCTACGACCGTTCCAACTTGACCAGCTGGGATGCAGACGATACCACAAAAGTGAGTGTCTCCCAGGAGTGCTAACCTGGTCAAAATATGCACGCAGAAGTCGGATGAGTTGGCCCAAGGGTTTAGGCCCACGGGTGACATAAAAACTCAATGCAATCACATCTGAAAAAACACCCCAGATGAACGCAAAGAAGAAGAAGAAGAAAAGAATATGTTGTTACTAGCAAAACCCCAAAAAAATGTGATTTATAGAACACATCTTTCAATGCACAAGTACATTATATGAATATGTGACTTATCATCTACACCCATTAATTTCCTTTTTAAGATCAAACCACAGTCTGAAATAGTTTCAGGTATTGCTGGAAAGTTTCACAGGGTAGCAGCATTTTTTGTTAAACCAGATGTACTGCCAATATGGTTAATGCAGGTTTCCATTGTGTTTCCTTAATACTGGCAATTAATTGCCCATTAAATTTTCACTTTAATAATAATTTCAGACCAAACCTAATCCTTAATTTCTATGTATTGTTAATAAGTTGCACAGAGTGGTTATATCGTTTGTCATACCAGTTGTACAGCCACTATAGATAGCCCAAGTTTCTGTTTTTTCTTTATTGCTGTCAATTCAATTTAGTCTTTCACTGAAAACTAACTTATTTGGCACTATAGTTTATAGATACCATCCTGATAGCAATAAGTCAGAAGGAACTAGAGGAAATGATAGATACAATGGCATTTAGAAAGTGAAATAATGGGCCTTAGCTTGAATAATAGAAAGACATAAGTCATGGCGATATCAAAGAAACAGCCTAAATGTACAATTAAAGTAAATTAAAAATTATGTTATTTTGATTTATGGAGATGCATGATCACCCACGCCACCCGGCTAGGCACTGGATGATCATGATAATAATGTTTGACAGGCTGGCTCTCAATATCTCAGTCAGCTGGAGATGATGGAATATGTATAAATGAGGCTACAAGAGACATTCTTGGGTGTAAAAGGGAGCATGTGTGGGAATGTCCCGTGTGCAATGATATTGATTCTTAATTCAGCATTAGTTCTTTCAGCTCCTGGCAGTTGTTATTGCAAAGTAATAATACTCTGGGTCACATTGAGTTTAAAGTAACAGATGTATGGGAGTAAAGTAACATTTAGGACATCAATCAAACTAGGAGAATATGAGAATATAAGTAAAAGTAACAGCTGGAATAATGGACCAACATATAACAACTTAGTACAAGTTGTATCAGAATGAGGTGACAATTAAATACACATTGAAAGTTATAACTAGGAGAATATGAGTAAAAGTACAATATAGTAAAAGTTTATAACTAGGAGGATATGAGTAAAAGTACAATATAGTAAAGTTGTATCAGAATGAGGTGACAATTATAAACACATTGAAAGTAACAACTTGGAGAATATGAGTTTTAGTACCAGCTTTTATTATTACCTAAGGAATAACTGACCAACATATGACAATTTAGTAATATAAGCAAGTAAACCAAGGACCTTTTTTTCACACCTTAAGCACATTGGGTATATGGTGCTACACCTATATGTTTACAACTAATTGGCACTCGGTGGGTGATAGGGTCAGTGTCACACCAGCCTCTTTTACTTCCAAAGACATTTCCTGATTCCCATGTTAGTCTGGGTCATTCTGACCAAATTTCCTACAAATAACCCAGCCATTTTAGTCTGGGTCATTCTGACCAAAATTTACTACAAATAACCCAGCCATTTTAGTCTGGGTCATTCTGTCCAACATTTACTACAAATAACCCAGCCATTTTAGTCTGGGTCATTCTGTCCAACATTTACTACAAATAACCTAGTCATTTTAGTCTGGGTCATTCTGTCCAACATTTACTACAAATAACCTAGTCATTTTAGTCTGGTCATTCTGTCCAACATTTACTACAAATAACCCAGTCATTTTAGTCTGGGTCATTCTGTCCAACATTTACTACAAATAACCCAGTCATTTTAGTCTGGGTCATTCTGTCCAACATTACCACAAATAACCCAGTCATTTTAGTCTGGGTCATTCTGTCCAACATTTACTACAAATAACCCAGCCATTTTAGTCTGGGTCATTCTGTCCAACATTTACCACAAATAACCCAGCCATTTCTTCCTATCAATTCAATTTAAAAAATTCGCCCCGATGTAGATTTGAACATGGGATCACCAAGCCAAGTGTCTAGCCACTCTACAAGTGCCTTTTAAAGTAAATCAGTTAAACTAAATCTTGCCAATTATCTATTAATCTTATTGTTTAATTATATGTTAATTTTACAACTTTTATACTCTGAATATAAAGCGACAAACAAAGTAAATATAATTGTGAACATTTATAACAAAGCAAAATATAGCACACTGAAACTTTATTTTAATGTGGAGGTTATTTCCTGAAAAACTAGATCAACCGGGCTTATAAATGCATGAATAACAAATGAACACAAATACAAAAGTTACAATACCAAAATATCAAGGACCAATGAAAAGCGTATTTAAAAAGTTCAGGACCCCCCCCCCCCCCCCCCCCCCTATTTCTAAATAATAAAGCAGAAAGCATTTTTTAAACAAATCTAATGTTCCCTCTAAGGTGTGCTAGCTTGTGCACATTTTAAGCCCTCAGTGCACATATTTTTTAATTTTTTTTGCCAAGCTAGCGATCATATAAATAAAAGAGAGACATTTATGACAGAATTAAACGTAGGTTCGCTCACAGTTTTCAGTCTAGGCGTTTACAGGGAGAAAATAACTATAAAACCTCAGGGGCCAAATATACACACCTTGCAAAACAATAAGGTATGCTGCCAAATTTCTTTAGTATGATCTGATTAAATGTAACAATAACAAACATACATGATGCACTGTCTGGCACACATGAAGAATAACCAACCAGACACGATGTGCTGCTTGGGACAAAAAAGAACTGACACTAGTAGCTCACAGTGCAAAATGTGTGCTCATGATACTTGACAGATTAGAGAACGCAGTGAATGGGACTACTTATGGATCAATATGACAGCTTCCCTTGGATGCGCTCAGGATGTGCTCAGTTGGTGGGCAAGCACTCCACAGATGTGCAGAACTTGAAGTCAGCTGGGAACAGCTCCAAAGCTTTTGGGAGCATGGATTTATAAGACTGTCTGATGGTGACCTCCGCCACTCCAGCAATGTCGCCAATTTCTGAAAAGTGAACATTTAGTAAATACTATACTTTACTTTAACCACAGAAGAGCATCTTATGCAATAAATCCCTGCCATTGGAGGTTAGAAAAACAATTCTTGCATGTTACATAGAACTAGTTTTTTATTATGGCAGTGTCTCCTGGACAATTAGTGAGCAAAGTTAGTTAGTTGCATATCCTTTACAGGACGTCACAGTCAACCCCAGTATTTTTTGGCTGTTTGTGATTTCTTGGCAAGTTTACATTCAGTAGTTTGCCAATGCTTTCTGAACAACCAGCATTCATACCATTTTATAAAAACTAATGCAATGCGGTCCGTTTGATGTGGGATTACAAACTGGACCAGTAACCCCTTCGCCTCAAAGCCAGCTGTAGGTAAAAGGAATGAAAAATAAAGAATCTGTTTATACACACTGAGGTGCACCTGGCCTAAGGTGCCAGACCCATACACTTGTTACACTGATCAGCATTCAGAGGGTGATGGGGTAAGTATCATACCAGCAGCCTTTGCTTTCCAAGACATGTCTTGGTACCCATTTAGACTAGGTTGAATTTTCAGCCCAGGGCAATTGTCAAAATCAGCCCTGATGTGGGTTCGAACCTATAACCACTGAGTCTGCAGATAAGCATCTAGCACAGCTCTACGCCAGCTCCTGGACAATAAGTAAACAATTAAACGAATGCCTCGAAGACTCAGAGATGTGGTTTTAAAGAAGAATGCTGAAAATTTCCTGGACAGCCAAAATGAGTAATTTAACTACCAGAAGAAGAGGCTGACCATGTAAATAATAGGGAACAGGAATAATAAAGTGAATGGGAATCTCAATATATCATCATCATCATCATCATCTTCCACTTCTGCCGTCAAGCGTCGTGGGGAGGAATAATTTGCGTTCCAGCGCCCGGTGGGCGGCACTGGATAGTGTCATTCCGTGTGATTGTACAATGTCTTTGATGTCGTCAATCCATTGTCTTCTTGGACGTCCTCTTGGTCTTGTCGCAGATGATCTTAGATGTAAGGCCAGTGATGGTAGTTGTTGGTGTTGCATTCTAACGACATGGCCAAACCACTTGATCTTCTGTCTTTCAATAAATGTGGCACAAGGTGTTGATCCCACAGTCTGTCTGATAACAGCATTTCTTACTCGGTCTCGGATTGTTAGGTTGGCAGCTCTCCTCAGGCATCTCATCTCGCAGGTGTTGATTTTACGAAGGTGTGATTTGGATAAAGTCCAGGTTTGAGATTGGTAGCATAAGGGTTGGTGTGAATATGCTGTTTATTATCTGTCGTTTTGCGGACATGGGTATATTTGGATGTTTAAGTAAGGGTGATAGTTGATATGTAAGTGCACTAGCTTTTTGACATCTGATTTCGATTTCTCTGTCCAATCTGCCATCTTCTGTGATCATACTTCCAAGATATTTGAATTCTTTAACTTGTTTCAGAGTTGTGCTATTTATCTGTATACTTAATGGGCCCGGCGATCTGCTAACTTGCATTACTTCGGTTTTGGCTGTGTTTATACTCATATTGTATCTGCTGCAGGTTGAACTCAGATTATTAATATGATGTTGTAGTCTGCCCTCATCGCTGTAAAACAGGCACTGATCGTCTGCAAATAGAAGTTCATTTATTTCCTGTGGATCAGTTGTTTCATCTGGAGTAAAGAGTTCTAAATTTTCTGAATCTGTTCTGTCAAGACTTGCTTCTTTGGATATTCTGTCCATGTAGACATTAAATAGCAGAGGAGAGAGCACTACATCCCTGTCTCACTCCTGTATTGACTGTGAACATATCTGATATTCGTTCTTGTGTTCTTACTGCACTTCGGCTCACGTGGTACATGGCTATGATGTTTTCTAGCAATTGCCCTTGTATCCCATAGTCTTCAAGGCTGGTCCATAATTTGTATCTGTCTACTCTATTGAAAGCCTTTTCCTGATCTACAAACACAATATTCTGCTGGTCACTATATTCGATAGTTTTTTTCACAAATTTGTCTAAGCGTAAATAGTGGATCAGTGCAACTTTTACCTTTCCGAAAACCAAATTGCACTTTGCTTAACTGTTGTTCAACTATGGGTCTAGCTCTTTGTTCCAATAGTTTTGCATACATTTCCCCATATGGCTCAGAAGTGATATATGAAGCCCATAAATGGGCACTCTCCCGTTGTTTATGCTTCACCTCGACACTGCAAGGTACAAGATGAGCATGATAAGATAAGATGAGAAAAGACGCTAATAAACAAAGACAACATATTACAAACATCAGAAAGAGGCAGTCGTATTTTGTTAGCTACATTATGAGAGGACAAAAACTAAAACATACAGTGACAACTCAAAACATTTGTGGAAAGAGAGATGGAGGAAGACAGCAAGAGAAGATTCTTGACAGCCTTGTGCCATGGCATAGACGAGAGCCAGGCTGGTAGGCAAGTATGCTAGTACTGTGCACGTATACTACAACTGTTCCCATAAATGTTAGTACATGTACTTAATATTAAATGAGTCATGAACACAACAATTACAGGTCGTGCTCACCTTTGGCAGTCTTCTTGTCATCAGAAGCCTGGGAAGCCATGTAAATAGCAGCTGCAGCAACAGAAATGGGACTCCGGCTGGAAGAAGAAGTTCAACATTATTGAAATGACTGACAAAGACACAAACAATAGATTGCACAATTAACTGCCTCGCATATGTCGCTGCATCCTCATCAAGTTCATACTTTCACAGAAAGGTCAGCATGGCCGAATGGGTAAGAGCACTTGCACTTAAACTTCCGGTGTGCTGATGATAAGGTATCAATCAATCAGGTGCCGTCTCCACAATGAAGATTGGCTGCAATGGATCTCCAAAACTGTCTGCTCCACAATGAAGATTGGCTGCAATGGATCTCCAAAACTGTCTTGTCTCTCGTCTTGACTGTACATTCTGTCAGACATATGTTCGTCCATCCCTTGATATTTTCTTCCCATTTGTATCGTTGTCTACCTATTGCTCGCTAGCCCTCAACCTTGCCCACCAGTATGGTTTTCATAAGAGTGTTATGTCTTTTAACGTGGCCGAAATATTTCACTTGCCTCTTTTTTATTTATTTAATCAACTCTCTTTACATTCCCAGTTTTTCTAGAACCTCTGTATTTAATTGTTTCCATTTCCATGAAATATGACATATTCTTCTATATATCCACGTCTCCAGGGCATCTGTTCAACTTTCTAGTTGCTTGTTCAATGTCCAGCTTCCACACCATATAACAGTGTTGAATATACGTAAGATTTGACAATTCTCATTTTTAAACTCTCTAGATGTTAATACTGATTTCATGCTGTTGAAAGCATTTTTGGCCATTCCTATTTTATTTTTGATTTCTATTTCACTTCTGCCATGATGATGAGATAGCGGGTTCTAACCCTACACCGGTCAGATGGACTAAAATGTTGACTTCTGCAAATTACAAGTACCTCTGAAGTCAGAGTGGGTTATCCTGATGGCCAGGTGCACTAGTGATAGAGAAAGCTAATTCACACACACACACAAAGCAGTCCAGTGCACTAGAAGTAGTGGCACATGAATGGACTAAGCTTGAGTTCAAAGTGAGTGGGACACCACCCCTCCCCCCGCCCCCAACCACAAATTAAACAACAAAATAAATACTTCAGACTGAAATAACACACAGTAATTTGTCTATCACTGTAATTTTTAACGGACTTTTTTTTTTTTTTAAATTCAAAACTAATGAAATGCTTAAGTGATAGAAACATGATAGAAATTATTTCATGCTTTTGTAGTCTTGCCTCTTCTATCTAGGGACATTCAAATATTTTTTTTTCGCTTGCTCACTTTGAACTCAAGCGTAGTCTATACACACTACTTCTAATAGTGCTTGACTGAATTTTGCTTGTGGATTAGCTTTCCCTATTAAGTGTCCCTCGCTATCAGACGAACCCACTCTGACTTCAGAGGTACTTGTAATTTATGTCCAAAAGTCAAGGAAGATAGGTCAGCATTTTAGTCCAACTGTCCGGTGTAGGGGTTGAACCCTTTACCTCAGCATCAGCACACTGGATGTTTAAGACACAGTTTCTTATCCATTCGGCCAAGCTGTCCTACAATCCAGAGACATAAAACTGCAATCATATTTTAGACACTTTACTGGGAATTCCCTCTGAGTTATAAACATAAATTAACTGTGCAAGTGTTATGATTGAGATAGGTTAAATTGTAGTCAATAAATAAGGTGTCATCTCAACACTGAAGGCTGGCTGCAATGGATCTCCAACACTGTCTGTCTCTCGCCTTGACTTACATTCTGTCAGACTGATGTACATCATCTCTTGATGTTATCTTATCACTTGTAGCATAGTCTATCTTTGGTTTGCTTGCCTTCAACCTTACCCTCCAATGTGGTTTTTATAAGCGTATTATGTCTTCTAACATGGCCAAAATATTTAACTTCCTCTTTTTAATTTCTGTCATCGACTCTCTTTTCCTTCTAGAACTTCTGTATTTGATTGTTTTTGTTTCCATTAACCCTTTACAAGGCGTAGCGTCCGGTACCAGGCCGGTCTCTAAATCCGAGCGTAACGTCTGATTCCGGCCGATACTATTATGCATTGTAAAAACGCGATCTCTCGGCTTTCCGACACTTCCGTCAGCTACTTTCACTTTCGCCGATAACTTGACAACGTGGCCGCCATTTGTAAACGCGCTACAATGACTTTGAACAGACTTTTATGGACTTGTTTTGATAGTTTTTGGGAGTTTTACGCTGTTTCTTCAAAATGGATTTCGGCGATTCTTCAAGTGATAGCCGAGATTTCGCTCTGTTCAATTTAAATGACATTAAAGGGCACGAAGTTGATTATTAATCGGAGCTAGATATCAGTGCAAAGCGTTACTTTGCATTAGCAGTCGTGAGTCGGACTTTAAAGAAAGTGATTATGATTCTGAAAATGTGTTTGTAAATTGCCGTATAGATGACGGAAAATCACAAACAACATGCCGTATTTCGTAAATATTTGTGTTCATATATGGATTACCGGCAACAATCACGTGAGTAACATATTCTGCATGCTTTTCCCTTCATTGTGTTGTTTATTTAACTAAAATCGGTTGACTAACACCTTATTTGTGATGTTTTTACTAACGCGACCCGAAATTTTTACAGAACCTGAAAAAATCTTGCCCGTTCAGGGCTACAAAATGGACAAGCGTCTGCCCTGTAAAGGGTTAAATAGGATATATTCTTCTGTATATCCACATGTCTAGTGCCTCTATTCGACTTTCTAATTTCTTGTTCATTGTTCAGGCTTAAGCGCCATACAGTAGTGCTGCATACACATAACATTTGACAATCCTCATTGGAATTGCAGGAAAGCTGCAGAAATGTGAGTAAATCACTAAAATGGAAAATGGAACTGGTCAGCATGATAAAAACATGCCCACAGATGATAGAAAGCCTTTTTCAGCACGCAATCAAACATTTTCACACACCAAAAAAAGAGATTTCAATGCTGTAAATATTCAACTATGGGTATCTTTTCAAATTTTCAGAATTTGAACAAATAAATTAGGAATTGATTTATTTGGTTATTTCGGGATTTGAAATTTAAATATTGAGCACAACCCACTACTGGCAACGCTGATCGTATTCTAGCATGAACCTAAGGCCTATCCACGTCAATATGGAAGCACTAGACTCGAGTTTTGCCCTCGTTTGAGCTCGTCAGTAGTGCATATACCTGACCGGATCCGGAAACAAGCCCCGGATCACTGGCGTGTGAAGCGGGTGTGTAACCACACGGCACACGTTGGACACACAGCCAAATTATCACAACAGAATATCACAACGTCACCCATTGTAGGCTATGCGACGTCAGTCGCGGCTGATTGGGCAATCTTGAGCATAGCCTACGATGGGTGACGTTGTGATATTCTGTTGTGATAATTTGGCTGTGTGTCCAACGTGTGCCGCGTGGTTACACACCCGCTTCACACGCCAGTGATCCGGGGCTTGTTTCCGGATCCGGTCAGGTATATGCACTACCGACGAGCTCAAACGAGGGCAAAACTCGAGTCTAGTGCTTCCATATTGACGTGGATAGGCCTTAGGTTCATGCTAGAATACGATCAGCGTTGCCAGTAGTGGGTTGTGCTCAATATTTAAATTAGGAATTGCTTGGAAGCATCAAAGATGTGGTCCCTGAGACAAATGCTGCAAATACTTTTGACTGCCAGAATAACTAATGAGTACCTGGAATAGACTAATGAAAGTAGAACATTATATTCAAGTATAAGAAAGAGACCAACCAAAGATCACAATTAACAACGAAGAAAATGAAAATATCACACATTTTTAATATCTTGACTTTATAACAATAACTACGGGAACTGTTCAAGAGAAGTCAGACATAGGCTGTCAATAGCAATTTAAAGGTAAAGCAGCATTAAGAACCTATAGCACAACAAGATATAGTAAAACTGTTGAGAACATGCATCTTTCAGTAGTAACATATAGATGCCAGTGATGGATCATTTCACAAACACTAAAGAATCAAACTGACGCTTTTGAGCTTAAATGTTACAGAAAAGTTCTTAGAATATTGTGGTTTTAGAAGCAATATTATACTGACATTCAAATATGATAAGAGCATTAAAGAAAATTGGCTCATAAACAGCCTTAGAGGCTAACATATTTTGGCCATAGAAGATAGATCTCTTCAAATCTTTTGGCCAAATACATATTTCCATATCTTTTTATATAATGAGTGATAGATTTGTATGCTTTCTTCTCCTCATGCTTTAATTAGTTCAGCTGGTACCTCATCACATCCTGGTGATTTACCATTCTTCAGGTTCTTTATTAGCCCATGCAATTCATCTAATGAGGAATCAGGTTCTGACTCCCGGGAAGGTTAACCCGGTCAACAAATGCCCGCAGAAGTCGGATGTGTCGACCTAACGGCGCAAGAACGCAGCTCTGCTGTAAACAGGCACAAAGCAATCACGTCTGAAAAAAAAACCTCTGGATGAGCGCAGAAGAAGAAGAAGAAGATGGTTCTATCTCTGCTGTCATTGGTTCATGTGTATCATTCACATGCTCACAGTCATTCATGCCATACATTCCACTGCAGTATTCCTGCCATCTTTCTAGAATTTGTCTAGATTCTGTTAAGGTATTTCCCAACTTGTCACAGATAACATTTAATTGAGGTTCAACATTTCTTGTCAATAACTTCATTTCTTTGAACATTTCGTAATCTCTTCCATTCTTATGATATTGCTCTATTTTAAAACAACAATCTTGTATATATAGGTTTTTGGCCTTTCTTGTATTCTTTCTTATTTCTCGTGTTAAAGATTTATACTTCATCCTACTGTTATCGGTTTCTCCTTTCTTTTTCAGTTCCCTTCGTTGTTTTATTAATTCTAATATGCATGGTGTAATCCATGGCTTATGTTGCTTAGTCCTTTGAAAACCTTTGATAACCCTGTGAAAATAAAGTCAGTCAGTTCGTTAGTCCCGGTCTGAATTAAATCTTTGGCTGCTGTTATTAAGATATCTCTAGCTCGTACTGCCAGTTCATCAGGTGTAATTTCCTCTTATATAGACATCAGACTCCAAAACGATTCCTCACTTATACGTTAATGTTGAGTATCTATTCAAATTTTGTGAATGTTTTAACTGAATTTTGTCCCAACCAGTTATGATTTCCACCTGCCCATGGATCTTTCAGATACACAGCACGGGATTCTTTAGTTCACACTTATCCAAGCATGTTAAGCATATGACATCCTACCTGAGAATCAAGTGGGAATAGTAGAAGAACCTGGTTGTGTACACCATGTCCTCAACCGGATTCAGACGCAGCACGTTCCTGTTAAAGGCAGATGCCATACTTCCATGCAACTCTTCCTCCATTCCATACAGCATTACCACACATGAAAACAATCTGCATGTGCAGCTCTTAAGACTGGACAATCAACAACCACACAAACATTAATTAGAATTAGAATTAGAATTACTTACCCTGGCACCAAATCCATCTCAACTGCCTTTCTGGCAATGTAGGTGGCTGCTTTCTGTATGGCTGATGACAAACCCAAGTTGGAGCAGAAGCGAGACTGGAAAAAGAAACAGCAAATGTCAAGGTAAGCAAATACCATTTCCTATGTCTTGTGGAATATTGTGTATATGGTACTAGCCCCATATTTGTATAGACCAATCAGCATTCAGTGGGTGAAGTGGCCAATATTATGCCAGCCATCTTGACTTCCCAGATCATTTCCTGGTACCTATTTTAGACTGGGTCTACCTGGCAATCAATCAATCAATCATGTGCCATGCCGGAAAGCGTGGGCGGTCATGACTCACCATTTCACTTGATCACCAGTGTCGTGGATCAGCTCAGTGTTCCTGTCTCGTCCATGCCATGTGGCCAAGCCATCCAGGTATTTTCCTCTCGGTCTTCCCCTTGGTCTGTTCCCTTCGATCTTGCCAGTTGTCACTAAGTTCTCCAATCCATTTCTTCTCAAAACATGTCTAAAAAATTTTGACTGTCTACGTCTAATTTCTCCAATCAGTTTACGATGTTCATTTGTCTCCTGTAGTACTTGGTCATTGGTTTTTCTGTCTGTCCATGGTATTCTTTGCATTTTCCTCAGAAACCACATTTCTGCAGCCATCAGATGCTTTTCAGCTTGACTGCTCATTGTCCAAGTTTCACATCCATACAAAAGAACAGGTTCTATGTATCCCCTCAACACTCAATGTATACAAAATCTCCGCCTCCAGGGGTATTCAAACATATGAAAACTGGGCTGGCAGACAAGCGTGCTAGACACTGCGCCAACATGGCACCCAACAGTAAGTGTTTTTTTGTTTTTTTAAAGTTGCATATCCGTTACAGGACGTGGCAGTCAACATCAGCATTTTTCAGCTGCTATTGATGTACTAGGCAAGATTACGCTCAGTAGTTTGCCATTGCTTTCTGAGCGGCCGGCTCACATACCCAGTAAGTTAACAACGTGACGAGAACCGCTACCGATTCTCACGCAGGTTACATTACTCATGAGAATATACGGGATTACGGAGAAAGACGTTAACCCCTAGGCCAAGGAGACCAGCAAGTGTTGCTTGACTAGAAATAAATGTAACACTGAAAGTTTTAATACCACACATATTAATACTGCATGTGTTACTATACTCACATGAAGTCTTGATTAATATATTCACATGAAGTTATTCTTCTTCTTCTTTTGTTCATCTGAAATATGTCTATAACTGCAATGTTGTCTCTTGTATGAATCTAACACTCTTATTTAGTTCACTCAGCGGTCCATAGAGTTTATCTTCCACTGTTGTCTCTCTAGGCCAGAAGGTTTGCCTGGATATGTTGTAGTTTGGGCAGTCCTAGAGTATGTGCTCTGCTGTCTGCAACGCCAAACCACATGTGCACATGGCTGAGTCACCAATCTTGAATTTTGTATACATGTGGTTGCGTAATCTATTGTGTCCTTGTTCTGAGGTGCAGAATAATGGATGACCTGTTCTGGTCTGTCCATAACGTGGTAGTCGTCTTGAGTAGGGTTTGGTGGCCTTCTGACTGATTTGATCATTCTTTTCTTTTGGTGGTATGTAATGGGCACATCAGGTTGTTCTTCTTTTGCTCCTTCCTTAGCTAATCGATCAGCTCTGTCATTTCCAGGTATTCCACAGTGGGATAATATCCACTGTATGGTGACCTTATGCTGACTGCTAAGTTCAGAAAGTAGTGTCCTTAGTACTGGCAATTTCCCAGCAGGAGCGCCTCGAGTACTGATTTTGCATCTGTCAATATCACCACAGGTTGTGTACCATGGCTGGTATTTTGTAATTTCTCTCTTGCTATCTTGACTGCCTCAGTTTCAGCATCATAGTTATGACAGTACTTTCCTGTTGGAACTCTGGCCGTGTCCCTAGTATTATTTGGGTATTCTATATACACTCCTGTTCCTCCATTTCGAACAGCATTTTGTGCTGACCCATCTGTGTAAACTCGGATCCAGAGGTCCTGTGGGTATTCATCATCAAGGAAGCTGAGAGTGGCTGTTCCTGCGCTGTACACTGTTCTGTTCTTCCTTGTCAAATATTCCTCTCACTTTTGTCTGGATTTGTAGCGATAGTCTTTCCAACTGTGGGAAGATCATGGTTTCTCTGCAGAGTCGCTTGGCCTGGTGGATAAAACTACTTCTTTTCAACCGCCCCATAGCTAAGTTTTAAAATCGGTTCTTCATAGGGTGGACTGGCAAGCTGAGGAGCTATTCTGCTTGCATTAGTGCTTTTGTATCTCTGGGTTCTCTCAGTGCTTGTGTCCTCCCCACTTTCTCCATTGCTACTACAGTGGAACCTCGCTTAACGAGCACCTCTCATAACGAGTAATTCGCATAATGAGCAAAATAAATTGTTAAAAAACTAATTCGCTGAACGAGTGACGTTTTGCATAACGAGTGACGAGGGGAGGGGAAATCTCGGATTGTACACCTGCAACGTCGAGCAAGATGACCTTCTTGAAGAATTTAAATTCATCAAGATCCAGTTTCTGCCTCCCAACACTACTCCGTTACTCCAGCCTATGGACCAGCAGGTTATTTCTAACTTTAAGAAGCTCTACACTAAAGCGCTCTTCGAGCGTTGTTTTGAGGTGACTGAAGGGACCAATCTCATTCTCACAGTTTTGGAAATATCATTTCCACATCGTTGCCTGCCTCAAGGTGATCGAAAAGGTACGGGAAGGGGTTACCAAGAGAACCCTCACTTCTGCTTGGAAGAAGCTTTGGCCAGAGAGCGTTGTCGAATGTGACTTTGAGGGGTTTGAGACAGTACCTGTGGAGCCTGTAGTCAACGAGATTGTGTCTTTGGCCAAGATCATGGGACTGGAGGTGGATAACAAAGATATCATGAGCTTGTGGAAGAGCATAGCCAAGTGCTGACCACCGAAGAGCTTATGGAATTACATTATGTTTCACAGCAAGAAGTTGTGGAGAAGAGTTTGTCTGAGGAGGAGGGGAAGGTAACAGCAAACCAACAATCTTTTGGTGCAATAAGAGAAACGCCGAAAGCATGGGAAACTGTTGCATCGTACATTGAGAACCATCACCCTAATAAGGCAGTGGCTATGAGAGCTACTAATTTATTTAATGAAAATGTTGTGTCGCATTTGCATCCAAATTCTGAAGCGTCGGCAAAAACAAATTTCTCTAAACAGCTTTCTAGTAAAAAGAATTAGGTATGTATTATAAATTGTAAATTAATTATTTCAATATTTTTTGTTTTCTACAAATGAAATTCTCATTCCAGGTTCGTTCATTCTGCGATAGAAGATGAAGATGAATCACGCTCCTTAACAATGTATATATACTTTTTTCTTGGTGTGAGGCTTGATGGTAGCCTGTCCTTCATAGATCATGTCGATTATGTCATAACGAAGGCTCGAAAAGGTTTGTCAGCAATGAGAGTCATGGCAACTGCCAATATCGAGCAAAGACTGCTAATACTTCTGTTCCAAGGACTGGTGCTTTCACCCATCGAGTATACTCTGGCCATCCTCACTGTCAGTTCTACACAGATTGGAAGTCTTAAAAAGGTACAAAACAAAGCCATGCGCATCATTTTGGGCTGCACGAGAGACACCAGATGTGTAGCAATGAGATACGTCCTTGACTTGCCGACAATGAAACACAGGATCAAGATCTGGAGAGCTCATGCATACTTAAAAATAAGTGCAGATGAGCAGCACCCTCTGCATGACGCTATATTGAGAGAAAAGGGTGACAGACTAAAGAGAGGCAAATCATGGATGGGTCGGACAGAAGATGTTGTCAGACAGGTCTGCAGTCTTACCAGTATCAATCCCGACAAGGAATGGGTGCCGGTGCCTCCAGCTTTTAAGTGCACTTTCTCCTGCATTATTACACTCGACAGACGATGCAGAGAGCAGAACCTTGCCTCTGTCAATGCAGAGGACAATGCGCTCATCTATGAACACTCAGATAGCACCGAAGTGCTCATCTATACAGATTGATCTGTTGTAAAGCAGCAGAGAAGTGCATGGGCATTTACAGCCCGTTCAGCTGGCCAAACCGTTCAAGAATCCAGTGGTGACCACGAGCAGCATGACGATGGAGGTGATGGCAGTTACACAGGCTTTCATATGGCTGGAATCACAGCATTATACCAATGTGTGTGTACTAAGTGATTCAATGAGCATGATTCAGAAGGTCAAAGCTGGATCTGTACGTAGACAGTGAACTGAGTCGCTGCGGAAGTCTGTTGTCCATAAAGTCACCTTCATCTTTGTCCCAGGACATGCGGGAGTCGAGGGAAATGAACGAGCTGATAAACTGGCTGGCTCTGCACCCCCTGTAGATGGCCAGCCCATGGATCGTGCCGATGTTATTAACGTCCTTAAAGATATGGCGAGAACAGAGGACTTTGATGTCAGTGAATCCACATCGTTGTTCAGGATGAAAGACTTGGGAGTAAGAATCGGCACGGCCAGTTGCGAGAGGTACATCGGGAAAACGAGGTGCCTCGTCAACCAACACAGAACCAGGCACTATTAGCCACCAGATGCTGATGCATATGCTGGGGGGAGGATCTGAGCACCTATGGACCTGTCCGGAGTGCAATGAAGATACCCAAACTGATAACTGATAACTGACATAATTTCCTTTGAATAAACGTTATACAAAATATTTTGAGTATTTTTTCGGCATGGAACACATTATCGTATTTTACATTAATTTGTATGGAAAAAACTGTTTCATTTAACGAGTGTTTTGCATCACGAGTAAGATTCTGGAACGAATTATGCTCGATAAGCGAGGTTCCACTGTATAGGGGTTGATCTCATCCCTCTTGTGATAACTCTAAGAGCTTGATTTTGCACCTTGTCCAGCTCTTGTAGTGTGGTTTTTTTATGCTGAACACCACGCAGTTGACCCGCATTCCAGGTGTGGTCATATGCTCTGTTGATCAACTTTGCTAAGTATTTTCCCACTGGCTCCCCATGTGGTTCCACTTAGCTTTCTCGGGATGGCTATTTTCCTTCTGGCTTTTGCTACTGCTTTTTTTATGTGTTTTCTCCATGTCAGCCTCTCATCAAATGTTACACCAACGTATGTTGCAACGTTCTTTATCTTCTCTTAGGGGTGTTCCATTTATCTGGATGATCCCTGCCTTTTGTTTTGGAGAGAGGGTAAATAGAGAGGTGCTGCACTTGTCAGTGTTTATGCTGACACACCATCATATCCGCCCATGCAACAAATGTATCTACAGCTCTCTGTAGCAATATGGTGGCCACTGATGCATGTTCATTTGTGCTCCACAAAACCAGGTCATCAACGTACATTGCCGCTTTAATTCCATCCGGCAGATTAGCAACAAGATCATTGGTGAAGATTAGAAAAAGTGTGGGGGACAAGACTCCACCCTAGGGAACACCGTGACTCAGTAGTACTTTCTTGCTCTTGAGGCCATCTATCTGTACTCGGGCTCTTCTGTTGTGCAAGTATGCTTTCACTCATTTGTACATTCTTCCATTGACTTAACAGTTTCTCAGTTTCCTCATCAGACCTTCTTTCCAGACTTTGTCAAGGCTTTCTTCAGATCTATCCATGCTGCAAGTACCAGCTTCTTCTCTTGGAATGCATCCTCAACTTCTTGAGAGAGGTAGGTTGTCTGATCTTCCGTAGAGTAGCACTGCCTAAAACCAGCCTGTTGTGGCACAAGGATGTTTTCACTTTCAATGTACCACTGCAGTCTGTGATTGATGACGCGTTCCATTGTTTTGCAGAGACAGCTGGTGAGGCTAATTGGTCTGTAGCTTGAGGCAATGGAACTGTCTTTCCCAGATTTTAGGAGGGGTATCATGATTGCTTCTCTCCAGGATAGTGGAACACTGCCTAAGGTCCAACTGTTATTGAAGATCTGCAACAGCTTTGCTTTGGCCTGTTCCTAGGTTCCTGATCATTTCATTGGAGATACCATCAGCTCCTGGTGACTTTCTCATTTTCAGTTTTGATATGGCTAGCTCCAGTTCGTTGATTGTGATGGGTGCCTCCAGAACCTCATGTACTGTTTCCTTCTGTCCTGTATGTTGCCATTTCTCTCGAATCTCTTGTTGTTTCTCTGACTAATTTTGATATTGTTATCTTGTGTGAAAGAGTCTGCAAAATGGTCAGCTGCTTGCTTTCTTGTTAAGATGTTTCCGTCTTTATGTAGTGCAATTTTTTAGTTTCTTTCTGTGCCCTCATCGTTAAGCTATTTTATTAGCTTCCACAATTTCCTTGTGTCTCTTTCAAAGTTCAGTGACTCTGTTTTCTCCTGCCAGCTTTTCTGTCTAGCCTGCAGCTGGGCCCTTTGAAATTTGGCTTTTTCATGCTGGTGTTTGTTCTGAAAACTGACATTCAATACTACACTGACATACCTTATGTGGGATGATGAGAATGTCAAGCAGATAACTCTCACCCAACTGACTGTTCATTCCTGTATGCCTGTCTGTCTGTCTGTGTGTCCAAGTCGGAATCTCCAATAAAGATTCTAGATTCACTTGTTATAAGATTGCTTTCTTATAGTCAGTTAGGTGTCTTCGTGTATTAACAGTCGTCAAATAGATAGTGTCGTCCAGGCACCATCCCGGGGGAAATTGGAATAAAGGATAGACAGAAGTTAATCTAGAACTCCAGTTACAAAATATCAGCAACTACCGAGAACTGGGCCGGTGTTGTCACAAGATATAACGGTGACGTCATTATTTTGGTTTTGTTTATAAATAACAAACATCGGAAGAACAGCTGCATTATGTGGACTTTGGTGATGCTTAAATCAAGGACTCCAACCAACGCCACCATAAATTGTAAGCTACGCCGTTCTTTTCTAACAGATCAGCCAAAATCAAATTATATTCCAACCAGATTCAGAAGTTCGTGTGTCGAGTAAGACCATAGTCTGCTCTTGCAAAAGATAGGTGCTGAAGACGGAGGCAGCCAGTTAGGAGGCGCACCACAGAAATCAGGCTGCCACGCAATTATGCCATGAATTATGTCGACAACTGCTAAATGTTATGGTGCTCGCCCTGCTTTGGACCCCCAGGCAGGTGCAGTGCCGGGCCCTGTGCCTCATAAGGGTCTAACCACAACTACTGGAGGTCCTTTTCAGATGTCCTGTGGAGCCAGGAGACCTGAGAATAGAGCATCTGGCCATACCAAACAAAGACTTAAAATAATGCACCGGAATGCAGAGGGTGTCAACAACAAAAAAAGAATAAAACTAGAAAACATCTTGGCCCAAGAAAATGTAAGCGCATGATTGCTTTCAAGAAACTCACCTCAACGAAAATATAGCCTTCAAAATCAGAGGCTACCCGTGTTAACGATCTGACCAAAAGGACAGGCGAAAGGGTAGGATACTGACTCTTGTCAAAAACAACAACCCTGATTCGCAAACTGAAGTTTACATGGAAGGGGCTGAGTATCAGGCACTTAAACTTAAGACAGACAATACAGACCTTCACCTGATTAATTACTACTGTCTAAATGACCGCCCATAGGCACTGGACACACTACCATTAAAAGGAACAATGATTGTGTGTGGCGATTTCAACAGCCACTCGCAGAGCTGGGTGTCAAGATCCTGGATGAGATGACAGAAGTAATAGAAGGATATCAATTAGGGATAAGACCAAGATAGGATAAATATAACATCCCTGAACAGGGATTGGAGATTCAAGGGACAGAAGAGAGGAAAGAACTATTAAGGAGTTATCCAACAGGACACACAGGTGTCAACAGAAGGACATGATAGGACACGACAGGGATTTACTCCCAGGTTAGTTAAACACGGGAAGTACCCGTAAACAGCCTTAACTAGAATGTAGTAACTAGTGACAGGCTGCTGAACATGAACAACGTGCCGGGTAACAACGCATGCAAGAGTGCTGACGCACGAGGGTTCACAAGTCCGCAGCTGACCAGCGCTACTAAGATTATCCAGACGGGGACTTGACAGCTTAGGAGACAGATCGTTATATTTTGCCTTGGCCATTGTGTAGTTGTTAGGGCACTGTAGGATCGTGACTTAACTTAGGACAGTTAGAGAATTGTGCTTAGAAATATTATTGCTGTATTGAGTGTGATACTTTGTTAATGATTGTGAATTACTCATGTGAGCTCGTAGAGCCAACTGTATCATTACACAATAAAATGAAGTATTCCCTTTGTACACCTACGAGTTAGTATTCGTGCGGTACAAACGAAGAATCCCTGTATGCCTGTCTGAACGAGGTTGTTGACACTGGGGCTATGATCACATGACCAGAGAGGAGAGAGACTGAAAGACTGGCAGGATGAGAATAGATTCATCTTGATTAACAAGCCGTATGGCCCACATACCTTCTACTCGAGTTCATGGCACACTGCAACTACACCTGACCTGGAGTGAAACATTAAACGAATAGTTGGGAAACAGCTAGGTGGCAGTGACCATCGGCCAGTCTTTCTAACTGTAGAAAATGAGCTTGTAAGTGAAAGCAGCACCCTCTCAAGGTGGAACTACAAGAAAGCAGACTGAGCGATGTACAAGCATCGCACCAGCATAATGGTTAGAAATCTGAACACTGAGAAGGATATAAATAAAGTAGTTGAAGAGTTTGGGAAATGCATATTACAGGCAGCACAAGAAATGGTACCAAGAGGAGCCCGTAAACATTATAAACCCTACTGGAGTAGTGAACTGAAATAGTTGCATAATGATGTGGAAGTGTGTAGAAGGCAAGCAGTGGCCAACCGCAGCCAAGAGCACCATGAAGTTGTAATTACTATAGTCACATGAAGTCATGCTTACTTTATTCAAGTGAAGTCTTGATTACTATATTCATGTGACATCATGATTATACATTCACATGAAGTCATGCTTACTTTATTCATGTGAAGTCTTGATTACTATATTCATGTGACATCATGATTATACATTCACATGAAGACATGATTACTTTATTCAAGTGAAGTCTTGATTACTATATTCATGTGACATCATGATTATACATTCACATGAAGTCATGCTTACTTTATTCATGTGAAGTCTTGATTACTATATTCATGTGACATCATGATTATACACTCACATGAAGTCATGCTTACTTTATTCAAGTGAAGTCTTGATTACTATATTCATGTGACATCATGATTATACATTCACATGAAGTCATGCTTACTTTATTCATGTGAAGTCTTGATTACTATATTCATGTGACATCATGATTATACATTCACATGAAGACATGATTACTTTATTCAAGTGAAGTCTTGATTACTATATTCATGTGACATCATGATTATACATTCACATGAAGTCATGCTTACTTTATTCAAGTGAAGTCTTGATTACTATATTCATGTGACATCATGATTATACACTCACATGAAGTCATGCTTACTTTATTCAAGTGAAGTCTTGATTACTATATTCATGTGACATCATGATTATACACTCACATGAAGACATGATTACTATGCTCCCATGAAGTCATGATTACTGTATTCACATGAAATCATGGTTACTGTGTTGAGTTGAGTTAAGAATAGACATCACTGCACTCAGGACATTCCCATACAAGCTCCGTCCCCTTGTTCAACAGCCAGCGAAGAGTCATATTACTAATTGTTCCCACTGCTATCTGATTTAAAGTTCACCTGGTCTTCTTTCTGTTTTAAGATTCTTCCAGAACCCCTGCCAATCCCCCGCTATCTCATTCTTTCCACATACGAGGTTTTCAATCTTGTTCCACTGCCTTCTCCACCTGGTCCCACAGGCGCATCACCACCTGCTAACCTATCAGCCTGTTCATTCCCTCTCACACCAGCATGGCCAGGGCAAAATATCCATACAATTCTCACAATGTGTGACCTCTGACGCTAGCCATTCCACACAAAACATTAGTCATGGTTACTATATTCACACTAAATCATAATTACAATATTCACATGAAATCACAATGACTATAATAACATTAAATCATTACTAAAACCTAACGAAATCATCATGATTAACACATTCACATAAAATAATGACACTCACCATGAAATCTCCAGTGGTAATTTGATTCACATTTGTCTCCAAATTCTTGAGAATCAATTTGAAAACACGACCAATTTCCTTCTTGCTGACTTTGGAGACGGCACAAATCTCTGATCCAGACAGGAAACAAATGTGCACTTTAACAATTGTATCTACAAAATTGTTAAATAACTGATAACTCAAAATATATAAATGAAGTTTACAAATTACGATAAATTACTTAAAGAAGGAAAAACAGTACAAATCAAATTAACTATATAAAAGTAAGTATAGCTCTTATCACGCGTTAAAGTACATCGGGTTTATGGTACTTGACCTAGATTTGTATAGACCAGTCAGCATTTGATGAATGATGAGTTCAGTATCAAGCATGGCCGAATTTACATACCAAGGCATTCTTGGTACCCAAATTTATACTGCGTCGACCTGGGCTGCCAGGTCGGTTTTTAAAAAAACATCCTAATTCACCCAACTGCAGATCAAACTCACTCTCAGGCGAGAGTAAATATATAAAATATATATAGACATAGAAATATATCAAAAGGAATAAAACATTAATCCAACAGTGTCTTTTTATTATTACGATTCTGGAATTATTCTGTATTTGAAGAAAACTCTGGGGTTCAAATTGAGGGTGAGAAAAACGTCCAAGTCAGTGGCCTAGGGGTAGTGTATATAGTTTCACAATCCCGACTTACTGGGTTTGAACCCAACCAAGTATGATTTGGGAGCAGATCACTTTTGTTGATTTTCCACAATAGTATGAACATCAGTAATGGTAAACTACTTGAACATAAAATTGACTAGAAAATTACAAACAGTCTATAAATACTGTGGTTGAATGCAATGTCCTGTAAGGTCACGCTTTGTAACAAATTAAAATACATTACAGAATACATTATTTAGAAATGTAAGCTAATGAAATAATTATTCTATAAATGTCTATTGTTGGTGTTGTAAGGGAATTGCCTACATGAATTATGTAAGAATATTTTATAGGTAGTCACAAAATTAGATTTATGGTGGAGACGTGTATGCATCTTGAATATAAGTATTATAGAACAGTAGTAAAAACCCACTGGAGGGAAAAGAGAACAAACAGATCTATCCAACAAGACCCCAGTATAGAAGACTGATAATTAAGATAAATAAAATGTATGAACAAGAAAATTTGGACATGTAAAGAGACAGGAATGTTTGGAAAAAATCTTTATAGAGGATCCATACATGGAAGTTGAGAAGAGAAAGATCACACCAGATGGATTCAAGGTGTCATAGATAATATATGCCTGATAGAAATAGAGGCATGGCCATTTTGACTTATGATCACTATCAACATGTGCTCTGCCAACTGGCATAAAAGAAGTAGCGGCTGCAGCAGGATATAACAGTATGGATTACAAAAACTTAGGTATATTTAGCCCCTGCAAAAAGCTGAGACATACTTTACACAAACGCAGTGTATATAGATTACAATGGACTCCATAGAGGTGAAACAGAGTGAAAATTATCCAAAACATGGAACAATCAACAAACATATAATAATAAAGTAATAAAATAAAAAATAAGTATTATAGGACAATAAGTACTATAGGAAGGAAAGCAATGGCAAACTACCTTCTTTACAGATGCCAAGAAAATCATGTTGTGTGAAATCATCGATAATCAGAGAAATGGCGTAAATGGGTGCTCCATAGGAGCAGCCTCGCCCGGTAGGGATAGTCATGCGCACCAGGTGACTCCAGACCGTCAACAGGCTACTAGGTGCAACAGATTAATATCATTGAAAGTAGGAACTTGGAACGTTAGAACAATGAATGCAGATGGAAAATTAGAAAACATCAAAAAAGAAATGGGGAGAGAGAAGATTAACATATTAGGAGTATCGGAAACGAGATGGAAAGGAGCAGGGATAAGGACAGGAGAGGATTGTAAGATTATTTACTCTGGGGGAGAAGAACAGCAAAGAGGTGTAGCCATTATATTAGATAAGCAAACATCAAATTCTGTCAAAGGATATCATGCTGTGTCAGACAGAGTCATATTAGTAAAATTAAACGGAAGACCTTTTAAAATAAATGTCATTCAAGTATATGCCCCAACAAGTGAAAGCAGTGAAGAAAGCATAGAGGAATTTTATAATGACGTGGAGTCTGCTTTGAAGAACTGCAAAAAATCAGAAATAACTATCATAATGGGTGATTTCAACGCAAAAATAGGACAGCAAGGCGATGGATGCAGTGTAGGCAACCATGGTTTGGGAGAGAGAAATGAAAGAGGATACAGACTTGTAGAATGGGCAAAAGAACAAGAAATGGTTGTAGGAAACACCTGGTTTAAACAGCATCCTAGAAGATTATGGACATGGAGGAGTCCAGACAGCAGGATTAAAAACCAGATAGATTACATCCTGATTAGCAAAAGGTTTCGAAATGCATTAACAGTCGTAAAAACAGTTCCAAATGCAGACTGTTACAGTGATCACAGATTAATTACAGGCACATTGAGGGTAAAGTTAAAGAAAGTCAAGTATACAGCAGGAAACCCTAAATATGACTTGTGCAAATTGAAAACTGACAAAGAAATACAAGATAATTTTAACATAGAAGTAAAGAACAAATTTGATATATTGTCTGATCTAGAGATCCTGTTTCAAGATGTAGATGATCAATGGGAAACGATGAAGAATTCAATCAGTTGCGCAGCACAAAAAACTATTCCAAAAGTAAAGAAAGTGGGCCGTAAGACATGGATGACTGAAGAAATTTTACAACTAATGGAAACAAGAAGACAGAACAAAAATAATCCTGCTAAAATTATGAAGAAATTCACAGAAAAGTCAGAACCTTATGTAAGGAGGCAAAAGAAACATGGCTTGAGAAAAATTGCAGAGAAATTGAAAAACAACACAACAGTAACAATGCGAAACTAATGCACAAAAGAATTCAGGAGCTTACTAATCAAAGAACACGTACATCAGCAGGCTGCCTAAAGACAAAAGATGGAAGAGTCATAATAGAAAAAGATCAGATCTTACATGAATGGTCAGATTATGTGAAAAACCTTTATGACGATAACAGAGACGAACAGTATGATGTCCAAAATAATAATGAAGGACCAGCAATTTTAAAGATGGAGGTTCAGAATGCGCTTAACCATATGAAATCTGGCAAGACCCCCGGTCCAGACAGCGTCACAACAGAAATGATTAATGCTTTAGAAGAATATGGAATAGATAAAGTTACCAGTCTGCTTAATACAATATATGATACTGGAAATATACCTCAGGAGTTATGTAATTCTGTATTTATTGCAATCCCAAAGAAATCAGGAGCCTTGGAATGTGATCAACATCGAACAATTAGTATAATGAGTCACATCACAAAGATTTTGCTAAGAATTATCATGCAAAGAGTTAGGAGGAAAATACAACCTGAAATAGGAGAAGAACAATGTGGGTTTGTGGAAGGCAAGGGTACAGTAAATGCTGTGTATATACTGAGAAACATAATCGAACGTTCTGTAGAAGTAAACAAAGATCTACACCTTTGCTTTATTGACTACACAAAGGCTTTTGATAAAGTGAGACATGTCAACATGATAAGGATGCTTGAAGATCTACAAATTGATGGAAAAGATCTTAGACTTGTAAAAAACATATATTGGAAACAACAAGCTGCCATAAGAGTTGATAATGAAGTAAGCCAATATCAGCCTATTAAAAGGGGTGTGAGACAGGGATGTGTAATGTCTCCAGATCTGTTTTCCCTGTACAGTGAAAGTATTTTCAGAAATATTGAAGATATGGAAGGAATCAACATTGGGGGACGATGCATCAATAACATTAGATATGCAGATGATACAGTCTTGATTGCAGACAATGAACAGGACCTGCAAAATTTAGTAGATGCGATTGTTACACACAGTGAACAACTAGGGTTAGAATTAAATTGTAAAAAGACACAGATTATGATCATCACTAGGAAGAACGAAATACCACAATGTAATATACAAGTAAATGGGAATATTCTTCAACAAGTGAGCAGGTACAATTATCTCGGAACAGTAATAACATCTGATGGGAGATGCCTTGAAGAGATTAGAACAAGAATCGCCATGGCAAAAGTAGCCTTTAGCAAGATGAAAAACATATTGACCAATAAAAAGATGTCAATTGAAACGAGAAAAAGAGTGTTGAGATGCTACATTGAACCTGTACTTTTATATGGATGTGAAGCGTGGACAATGAGCAGTCAGGCTGAAAAACATCTGATGGCTGTAGAGATGTGGTTTCTGAGGAAAATGCAAAGAATACCATGGACAGCCAGAAAGAACAAGTCCTTCAAGAAACAAATGAAGATCGTAAATTGATTAGAGAAATTAGACGTAGACAGTCAAAATTTTTTGGGCATGTTATGAGAAGAAATGGATTGGAGAATTTGGTGACAACTGGTAAGATCGAGGGGAACAGACCAAGGGGAAGACCTAGAAGCAAGTACCTGGATGGCTTGGCCTTGTGGCATGGTTGAGACAGAAACACGGAGCTGATCCACGACTCTGGTGATCGAGTGAGATGGCAGAACATGACCGCCCACGCTTACCGGCATGGCACATGATGGATGGATTATAGGACACCACCAAAATCCGACGTTTCAATTCTATGAATCTTTTTCAAGGTCAGGACAACACGCATAGGTGTTCATGTCTCACTACAGATCTCGGCCTTGGTAATCCGGATCAACTCTGCACATATTCCTCAATTCATCAAGCTTCTTTTCTCTTGATCTGCCCATTTTTCCCACTGATCGTTTCAGTTGTCAGGATGTACTTCAGCGCCTCTCTTCTCATCACATGACAAAAGAATGCTGTTTGTCTCTTTCTTATAGTTGTATATAATGTTCTTGTTTCATCAGCCTCTTCCGGGCAATTGATGGCTACTCTGGCAGTCCGAGGTATTTGCAACACTCATCTCAGGATCCACATGTCTGCTTCTTCAAAGCTCATCTAAATTTGTTCATTCATGTTCCAAGAAACACTTATTGTTTAATATAACTGCTTATGATAGTAAAGGAATTTGAAACGGCTGTTGTGTGTGTGCGTGTGTGCACAGGAAATGCCACTAAACGATGATATGTACACAACAATGTACAACTGCCTTCAGACAGAATAGCCAGATACACGAAGATTTTAAACAATTGTTGTCAATATATTCCCCTATAAACGTTACAGACATATGCTCAACATTTTGCATTATGTAATTTCACCAAGGTTTACAAATTGCTATTTCTCCACCTTTGAATGTCCGGGGAACACCATCTTGTCGGCATGCAATATACATGCATGCAGAGACTATGGCATCATTGCTGCGACCCTTCAAGGATTTACTGTCATGAACCTGCTTGAACAGTGTGCTGGCTCTGTCCTGAAATGACAGATGCATACAAGTTATGAAATAGTCAAGCAAGCCCATTTACATACAAATTTAGGGGGAACCAGAAAAACAGTTCTCAACTATTTTAATAAGCTTTTCATTTGTCCTTAATATTTTTGTATTGTAACCTTGGCATATGTGTGTTCATTTGTTATTCATGCATTTATAGATTGATTGGGGATTAGACCTTTGTAAGCCCAGTTTTTCTAGTTTTGCAGGAAATCGTCTGACAAGAAAATTAACTTTTCCATTAATGTTGTCTTTTGTAAGAAAAATGTCTATATCCTAAAGTTTGACCATGTGTGTGACATCTCGCCAGTATCACGCTAATTAAGATTATGATGGAATGATGGTGGCCAGCCTGTCACTGAACTGACTGGATTGCCTTATGCAGTAATGTGTGGCTGCTGGTTTTCTAGTAACTGCCGCTTCCATCAACGATGAAACTGTATTTTTAATGGAGGACTTTTGTGTTGGCATTCTGGCGGCAGCATTATGCACAGTGTACCTGTGCGGGCTGTTTTTTTGTCAAGACTTCTGTCTGTTCAACTTTTTTCACGCGGGGCAGTGAGGAGCAATTTGTGTGATATTCACCGGCACAGGAATGGTGCATAAAGGGTACAACCCATTGCCATGAAGTTGGAACCGTGCCTGATGACTAAATGACTAAGATTATGTTTGTGTGATTGTGTGCAGTTATGCCAAAATAAAGCCATTTGACTTCATTGCAGATGAATGGAAGCATATGAATCAATGATAAGGCACGGTGTATCCTTTTACACACCTGAAACTGTATTGGGAATATGGTGCTAGACCCATATTTACACGCAGTTAACTTATATTTCCTCTCATAAGGAGTGGAGTAGATCAGTGGTTTGACTCTGGTTGAATTAGACCAGGTTTTTCTCACTGTGTTGACTGCTGGATTTTCACGAAAATAATAAAAAGGATAGTAGACTCCCCTTTATGTTGGGGTAGTGGATTTAGGTAGCCCGTGTATGGATTATGAGTTCAAAGCTAGAAAACAACAACAAAAACACAAAAAGCCGGGTCAACCTAGGAGCTCATGTAATGTTTTTTTTTAAATCTGCTCCAATGTGGATTCAAACACATGACAATTGGCCTGGTAGGTGAGTGCCTTTCTATCATATCTGGGCATGTTTTAAAGGTTGCAACTAAATGTTTCAAGCTCAGTTAACAAAAAAGTCTGCAACACTTACCACCAACATCTTGGGGCAGATTCAGTCTGTCTGCCATTTGAGCTATTTCTCTGTATGCTGTGATAAGAGCCCTGTCTGAACTGCTCATCCTGAAATATTAGAATGTAACTATTATGGCTTAAGTAATAGAATGTAACAAATAGGGCTGAAATATTAGAATGTGGCAAATATGGCTAAAATATTAGAATTAGCATATAGGGCTGAAATATTAAAATATAACAAACAGGATAAGTTGAAATCCTGTACAGACAATAAATACATGCTCTGCATACTTCTTCTTCGATCTTCTGATATTTTTTACTTTTGTAAATAGCGTTTTGCTTGTTGGCAGCAGAGCTGAGGTATCTGTGCCTTTTATCTGAGACATCAAACTTCTGGCATTTGTTTACCATGTTAGCCATATTGAGTGTTTTGAAGGACATTCCAACACTCCACATACAACTCTTCTCCCCACAGTGATGGCAGACAGTACCAAAGCTTTGCAGCCACAACAGGAGACCTCACGTACATAATCAAAAGTACGTATGCTGCTTGCATATATGTATAGATGCTTAAGAACTCTTGCTGTCATACAAGAGTGAACAACTAACAATGGAGTCTGTTCAATAATAGTAGATACACATACACTATCTCACAAAACAGGCATACAAGGTTTCTGGTCAAGATGGCGATGGACGGTTGTGTTGTTTATGTGACCGTTACCTTTTTCGCGTAGGAGATGGATATTTTCATCTCCTATGTGTAATTTGTGTGCCAGGATGTAAAACCAGGAGTTTCTTCTCAAGATCTGCACTGAAGCTATGGAGTTTCGTGCACTGAGCGAAGCAATCCTTGAGTGAATTTTCGCAGTGTGTGTGGTTCTGTAGGTGTTCGGTCTATTTGTGTGTTCCTTGCGGACGGCAGTCAACAAAACAAGGTGATGCGGACAACGTGGTGGCCACTAAGCAGCGCAAGCAGTGGAGGAATAAGACGTTTTAGACTTAAATTTGACCATCTGGGACCTCAGGTATACTCGGATTCTATATTGGAACTGTGCCAGCATAAAACAATGAGGCCCTATTCTCGAAAACCTGGTTTACAGGAATGGCATTGTAGCACTCTAGGAGACGAGACATGGGTGATCAGCTACTCCAAATGGCCAGTTTCAAAGGTTTCAACAACAGGCGACATCTGGGTATGGTGATTCTCATTTGCGACAGTATGGTTGCTTCAGAGTTAGACATGTATAGGTGGGACAATGATGACATACAAATACAGGCAGTTAGAGTTCAATCTGGTCTACTACCATTCGTGCTGGTTCATTTTTATGCCCGTAACATGAGTGTTGATTCCCAGAAGTGGCAGCGCTTAAGTGACATATTAGGTCACGAAAAAAATTTCATTTTCTGTGGCGATTTCAACGCTAAAGGCAGATCATAGGGGAAACATTTCCTCCAACACACAGGGGGAGGAGCTCGAAGACTGCACTTGAAACTATTGACCTGGTTTGTATCAACAGTGGCTGTGTCACCAGAACAGCAAGCCGTCCAGGCGATGAGGACAATGCTATGATCTGGCGTTGGTTTCTCCTGCACTCACTACAGTGTGTAGATGGGGTGTCCTAAGGTACCACAGGCAGCGACCTACCACCCTTGCAGCATATTGGTGGAGAAAGGCAGAATCAGGCAGCACAAGTCAAGACTTTCCAGTATGACAGTACAGGGCAAGATGTGGTGAGTAAAATAAGGCACGACAAGTGCAGAAAGTTTCAGAACAGGAAAAAAATCTGGGAGCAGTCACCCTGGTGGAATTGTGAGAAGGAAAAGGCCTGGATGGATAAGCGTAGTGCTGTAAGGAAATGGCAAAACACCAAGAAGAACAGAATTGCCCATCCTAATCCCCGTGTGTGCTTAGAAAGAGAGATGCACACAAAAGTAAGCTATTTTAAAAAACTGGTTAAGGTGGTTAAAAGTGAATAATTGGCAGAGGTATGTCAAAGAGTAAGCACAGACAAGTCACTGAAATTGTTCTGGCGACTACATAAGAGCATGAGTGGGGTAGTCAAGAATAAGAGAATTTCTGACTTCCAAGGTGCTGACCTCATCTGGCAGAGGACTGACGAGAACAAGGGCAAAGCCCTCTTTAAACTGCTATCTAGAGCAGAGCAACCAGACAGACATGAGAGGCCGAAATCTTGCCAATGAGGTCACCTCAGACAGGTGTAAGACCCAGAACATTTCGGATGAAGACACAGTGACAGTGCAAGAAATTAAGGCTGTGCTTCGACGATCAAAAACAGCACTATAGAGCCAGATCGCATAAGATATGATGACATTAATAGGTGTACCTGACAACGAGCTAGAGAAACTAGCAGACATGTACAACAACAGTATTAGGGAGTGATAGCATCAATGAGGATTGGTTACACAGCTATCTGATTCCCTTGCCGAAGCCTGGCAAAGACGACACAAAAATTCAGGGATATGGAGTAATAACCATGCAGAATACAATAGGCAAGCTGCTGGAGAAGTTAATTGCCAGGAAAATATCAAGTCAGCTAGAGAGGCAAGGTGTTTTCCCACCCACCCTGGGAGGGTACCATCCCAAAAGAGAAACCTGGATCAATGCAGCAGTTTTTGCCCATGATGTTTATGAAGGTTCCCACTCAGGCACTGAAACCTTTGCTGCAGCAACTGATCTGGAGGACGCGTTCCATTGGATTTTCTAATGCGTCAGCTTCTTGAACTCAAGATAAGTCCGTTCCTCCTAAGTTGGATCGCTGCAGCCCTCTTCCAAAGGAAAGCAGTTTTTAGATGTGGCAGTTGGACGTTGGAACCAACACCAATATATCCTGGCCTACCACAGGGATCACCATTATCTCCGGTGCTGTTCAACGCCTACACGTGAGAATCACCAGCGAACAGATCACTGGACCGGGGAGGACATTGTCATATGCCGACGATATTTTAGTGTATCGTCGGGGTAAGGATAGAGATCAGGTTGCTGTGGAACTGCAAACCGAACTCAAACGCATAAGTACTTGGTGTGCTGAAGCATGGGGCAATGGTCAACCCTAACAAAGGCAACAGTGACTTGGTTCTCTTTGAATAATCAAAACACCATCACCAACTGTTAATCTGTGTTCAGAGACTGTGGAAAGAACGCAGGCAATGAATTACCTGGGGATATGTTTTGATGGAAGCCTTGCTTATAATGAGCACATAGACCAGGTGATAACAAAGGCCAAGCAGGATTTGGCTGTGATGCGGGTGATGGCGGCAGCAAACTGTGAGCAGCGCCATTTATGCTTCCTATACGAGGGGTTGATCATGTCTGTTTATGAGTATGCGATGGCGATCCAGACTTTCAGCCATAAGCAGTTAGAAAGGATACAAAACGAAGCTATGCGCATTATTCTTGGATGTACAAGAGATACAGCATGCAGGGCGATGCGCTACCTTCTTGATTTTCTAACCACTGAAGACAGGCTACAAATTTGCAGAGCATGTGCCTACCTCAGAGTCAATGCAAACACACAACATCCACTGCATAGTGAAATTAGGAAGGTGAAGGGCAGCAGGTTAAAAAGAAGAAGGTCGTGGATGGGTCAAGCAGAAGACATTCTTCAACAGGTGTGTTCACTGGAGAACTTAGAACCTGGCGAGGAGTGGGTACAAGTGCCAACAAATTTTTGTACGTCCTTTTCAGTTTACATCCAACTAGACAGAACATGCAGACAAGGAAATCCGGTGATGCTGTAATTTACACAGATGGGTCGGTCGTCCGACATGTGAGAAGCTCATGGGCCTTTACGATGCGGGCCAGAGGGAGAATTGTGAAGGACTCTGGTGCTTCTGTAGAGACCACAAGTAGCCTGACTATGGAAGTCATGGCAGTAACTAAAGCAATATCATGGCTCGAGACACAGACATTCACTAGGGCATGTGTCCTTAGCGACTCAATGAGCATGCTCAAGATAGAGACGGGGTGGATCTGAAGAGAGTGGTTGATGCCCCTGGAGCGGTCTCGGCTGGCAAAGATTAGTTTCATCTTCATGCCAGGGCATGCGGGAGTACAAGGAAATGAGCGGGCTGACAAGCTTGCAGGTATGGCTAATGTGAGGGTGGATGCGCCATGAACCAGGCTGACATTCTGAATGCGCTACGAGAAGTAAGACTTTTGCGAGAACCAAGTGATGACTGCGAATCTACAACAATGGTCAGACTGCGAGAACATCAAATTAAAAGAGGTGTGGCCAAACAAGAACACTATTCAGGAAGCCAAAGAAGATTGATAAACCAGCACAGAACTGGTGTCGTTAGCCGCTACATGCTGCAGGATTTGCTGAGGAGGGGATCCGAGCACTTATGGACTGAATGGTTTGATGTGCAATGAGGATGATCTGTCGACTAACTAGCAGGCATACAAAACTACACAAATTGGACACAGAATTTACTATTTAATATATTTTACTAAATTTAACATAGTGACAACTGGCAAAATTAGCTGGAAAGGAGCAGGGGAGAGGCAAACAGTTAAATACATGGATGATTTGGCCATATAGCTTAAATAAAACAAGAACACAAACCTGATCCAAGGCTAGTCATTGTATGAGATGCGAGCCATGACTGCCTGAGCTTACCAGTAAAATAAACCCACATGATAATGATTATATTTTAGATTACCAAATCCTGCTGCACACTTCATCTTTACAATATAAAGGGTGTATTTTAATGACTGTGCAGTGTTTGAAAATATTGCCTGTGCAAATTTTGTATTCACCCTCTGTGCAGTTCATGCAACATAATAGGTAAAAAGAAAATTTGGACTGGCAATATTTTCAAACACTGCACAGTCATTAAAAATACACCCTATAGAACAATTGAAAACATGAGTACTAGTTACATGTGAATTCCTGCTGTTCTTTCAACATCATGTGAAATTATTTGTGGTTAAGGTATTCTCGTTACTATAAAATAAGTGAAAAACTTCAATTGTTGATAAGTAGAAAGATTGCAAACTACAACACAATACAATAAAATAACAAATGAAAACCAAGGAATGGAAGTAAAAGATAAAGGTACAATACAAAATTATAAATATTGCAAAAGAGAAATTAAACAAAAAAAACCACACACAGATGAGGTGAAGAAAAACATGGACACTAGACCAGAAACACTGAAGAACAATTAATAATATAATACTAGGCCCCTTTTTTCAAACCAATCAACAGCATATGTGAGATAATTTCCAGAATTACACCAAACCAGTTATACTTTCCTAGATTTCTGGTATCCATTTATGAGGCTGGATAGACCCAAGAGCAGAACTATCCTGCTCAAGAATACCACAAGATATTAGTAATGAGAAATTAGTAATATAATACAAATCTGGTCACATTCAGTAGCTTCATACTTACTGCACGTCTGTTTTTGTACAAAGCTTTGCCGAACTCATCTTTCATTGATTCACTTGCAGTTCCTGTAGCAATCATTGTTGACATGTCGCCACCATCAAACAGCGGGTTCTGGTCAGGATAACAGAAGTACAGATATTCATTGTGTCCAACAAAGCATGTACTACATCAGTTTGCAGGAATGCATAAGTATTACATAAAGACAACATATCACAAACATCTGAAAGAAGCAGTCAGCATGTCTGGGCATTCTATTTAAGTATTACACACAAAGACAACTTATCACAGGTATAGTAGGGTAGTGGGTTCATTCTCCACACTGGTCAGCTGGGCTTGAAAGTTGACTCCTCATTTAGAAAGCCATGGCAAACTACTGAACGTAAAACTATCTAGAGAATCACCCTGGGGTTGAGTGCAACGTTCTGCAAATGACATGCAACAACAACACATCTGAAGAAAAGTTGGAACATGGTGACAACAGGAAATATTTGTGACAAGAGAGATAGAGGAAAACAGGAAGAGAAGATTCTTGACAGTCTTTTGTCATGGCACAGAACAGTGTCAGAGGAAAAACTGATGCATGTTGTTTGAGATTACAAGATGTGGAGAAGCATGATCACCCATGCCAGGTGGCATGACACTTGGTGATATTGAGTATTATACTATGTTATATCATCAAGTTATTCAATAAGTTCAAAGACCGGTATGAAGTTCTCTTTCTTTAAACATGTTATTTTACTTTGAATCTAGCTTAATGACTGCCCAAAAACAATTTCTTTTTAGGAAATTAGTATAAATTAGTATCGTGTAGTGGTTTCACCATGGCTTTCAAATCCATTTAATAGAGATAAATGTGCAATAAATATTCTTTTAAGGCAGCTTTTTTAATTTTATGCAATTTTGCCATGGAAGTACAAAATTCAAGTTTGCTTCATGCAATTTCATCTATCTATCTTCTCCTTCTGCTGCCTTTCGTCTCCCAATGAAGCAAAGGTCCTCAACCATCTCACGTCCAGCTCTTTATAGACTTGTTCATGATTGGTTGAAGTTTGATTTACATTGTTACTATTCTCTGCTTCCTGTGCTGTAAACTGCTCATCATCCCCATCATGTGCCATGCCGATAAGCGTGGGCGGCCATGTTTCACGATCTCACACGATCACCAAAGTCGTGGATCAGCTCTCTGTTCTTGTCTTGACCATGCCTTGTGGTCAAGCCATCCAGATATTTACTTCTCTACCCACTCCTTGTTCTTTTTACCTCAATTTTTCCAGTGGTCACCAAGTTCTCTAGTTTATAAGCATTATCATTGCGTGAAACAGAAATGTTTAAAGAAAAGGAAAAAAAAACATTCCACCTCAGTGAGCACATAGAAAATCTGAGGATAGAATAACTAGATACTCCATTGTTTGGAACCCACAGGGCAAACAAATTAGTGGGAGACCTACTAACACACTGAGAAAATAATTAAAGACAAATAATATGTGGATAAAATAATCAGAACTGTAGGAGATGGCAAAAGATAGGACAGCTTGGCGCCAGTTGGATGGAGGTCTATGTGCCAATAGAGGGTAAAGGACAGAAGAAGAATCTCAACAGAAGAGGGAGAATAATTAAAGTAAGTCTTGTGTGGGAAAATACTGTGCAAGAGAGGTAGGGGTGTGGACAGATTAAACAGCTGGGCAACGAATAATAAAAGCAACACCAACTTCACCACAATATCTGGTGACAGTGAGGATTGGAGAGTTGTGATAGTCAAGGTCTGCTTCAGACCAGGTAGGTACCTGAAGAAGACATGATGTTGACTGCTGTCAAGCTACAATAGAAAACACACAAGTTAATGCTAAATACCACTGGGAAGTTCAACAACTGACAGATACACTGTATGATATTGATGGAAAGAAAACTCACCTCGGCCGCACCAACACGAGAATTATCTTTAGTGTCCTTTTCATTGCTAAATGTTCTCCACTCAGATCCCACATCAATTACCCTGCAAAAAAAAAAAAACACATACACACACAAACGTTATATTCCTTTAGAGGACAAAGACTAAGTGAAGTTCAGTAAGTTAAAGCTGGGAACATGCAAAAAGCACAAGGAAAATATGAGGAAGGTCAAATTTACAGAACAGAATCGCAAATAGAAAAGTGGACTTGATGGCAACAAAGACATCAGGTGGGAGTCTGTTGACGATGTAATACCTACGACCTTTAAAGGAAACATTACCAGTCTAGATCTAATACAGCCAGTCAATATGGTTCTACTGAATCATGACCTAGTTACATACTAATATGCCTGAGAACAGATGTGAGGTTCCGGTATTAGTCTTGCACATGCATCTGGTATCTGAGATTGATGAGGTGAAGTAGAGCTCTGCATGACAGTCCAAATGGAGATGAAGAGGACAGTCCTACACATTACTAATTAATACCAGCCATGGTACACAACCTGTGGTGCTACTGACAGACACAAAATCAGTACTTGAGGCGCTTCTGTCTGGGAAATTGTCAGTACTACAGACACTACTTTCTGAAACTGGCAGTCAGCCTAAGGTCACCATACAAAGGATACCATCTCACTGATGGAGTACCCGGAAACAAGAGAGCTGATCTATTGGCTCAGGAAGGAGCAGTAGAAGAACAACCTGATGTACACGTTATATACTACCAAAAGAAAAGAATGATCAAAGAATACTCCAAGACTGCCCAAAATATGACATATCTAGGCAAACCTAGAGAAACAGCAGTGGAAGATAAACTCTATGGACCACCGAGGACAATTAAAAAGACAATGAAATTCAAACAAGAGACAGCATTGCAGTTATAGACAAATTTAAAGTAAACGAAAGAAGAAGTCCTACACCAACTTCACACCCACAGATACAAGTCATTTTCAGTGCTGTTAGTTGCAAATCCTTTACAATACGTTGCAGTCAAACCCAGCATTTTTTTGGCTGTTTATGATTCTTTGCAAGATTACGTTCAGTAGTTTGCCATTACTATCTGAACGACTGGCACTCATACCATTGTATAAAAACCAATGCAAGGGCTAACGCTGTGTTTCTGAACACAGTATGCAGGATTATGAACTGTGTCCATAACCCCTTCGCCGCTGAGCTGGCTGACACGATCTAAAAGCCAAAGCATGGGACTAAGAACATTAAAATGCAGTTATGCATAGTATTCAAAACTAAGCAACCACCATCAACAAACTAAGACAAGAAAGTCAGATGGATACTAATATAACTACAAGAAGGTATTAAATTTGCACCATATCATAATGTAATTAGTACAAGAATTTGTTAAATATTATAAAACCAAGGAAAATTCACCTGTCACCGACAACCAAGCCACACATTGGACAGATCAAGTCTCCTGCATGGTAATCTTCCACCAGGATTGCATCTGGATGCTCCTCTACAGCACACCTGGGCTGGTATTCTGCATGTGCAAGAAAAACATGAATAAATACGAATGCTTGTAAAAGTGTGTGTGAGAAAATAAAAGTATTAAGACAGACAGACAGACAGACAGACAGACAGACAGACAGACAGACAGACAGACAGACAGACAGGCAGGCAGGCATTCAGGCAGGCAGGCAGAGAGCTGACGGTGTAATACCTACTGACCTGTAAAGGAAACATTACCAGTCTAGATCTAATACAGCCAGTCAATATGGTTCTGCTGAATCATGACCTAGTTACATACTAATATGCCTGAGAACAGATGTGAGGTTCTGGTATTAGTCTTGCACATGCATCTGGTATCTGAGTTTGATGAGGTGAAGGAGAGCTCTTGCAAAAAATATTTCATTCCGTACCAGAACAAAGACTCATCATTAATTCAATAATAGGGAAAAATCAAAGTTATAAACTAAGTTAGTTATCTGTCGGGGTATGTATCATCTTTGCGCTCCAGACATATCCTTAGATATTCAGACCCTCTCCACCCCTACCCCACCCCCAAAATATGCATCAATGTCCAGCGGGTAATAGTAATAATATAATAATAAGGAAGTGTCTATTCGCAACCAAGTTGCGAATAAACGAAGTCTTTATTGCAACCAAAAACTAGTCACGTGGCATAAGTGACGTCATCAGGACATGTGTTTGACTATATTATACATTTGTGTTAAGCTTTCATCATGGTCCCAGTAGCATAGTGGTATCACCGCTTGTAACCGTGGTTACGGTGGATTCGATTCCCCAACGGCGAAATATTTTTTTTTTTCATTTTTCAGAAATTTATTAAGTGAAAGCGACAAGATAACTATGTACAAAGCCAGTTATTCGGCATTTCGACAAAATTAGCTCACTTACTGGTAGATTGAATGATTGATTGATTGAGTGATTGAATTAGGAACCGACATCACAGCATTCGGGGTATTCCCATAAGCGCTCCGTCCCCATCCTCAGAAGCCAGCGAAGAGTTCCAACCCCAATAGTACTAGTAGCAATCTGATTATATTTGCGTCTCGCCTTTCCTCTAAGCGTCGAGCATCGGTAAGATCCCCTCGTCACTCCACGCTGTCACATTCTTGCCAGACCATGGTGATCCATTTGCTCCTCCGATGTGTACACGTGCTCCCACAAGGCTGCAACCATGTCTGCCTTAT
>JACEFZ010028523.1:175000-400000 GCA_014155875.1 Cepaea nemoralis | reverse complement strand
CAACTGTTAGTTGTTTCAACGAATTGACGGTTTCAGTCCTCTTCATTCGGTGGTTGTATTTTTGTGTCGTTTATATATCCTTTCCAGTTCTTGCTATAAATTGGTTGACCAGTTTTTGCAGGTCTCTATCTCCATCTGTCCGCAGACACTCCTTCATTGTCATCATGGTATCCCTTGCTTGAAAGTAATCTATCAGTTTCTGGCATTCCTGGTCATATGTCTTGCATGATATGAGATAGTGTTCTATCGTGCTATCTTCCGTGCATTCTATGCATCTGGGGTTGTTTGTTTTGTCTTTCCAATATCCGAGTCTCATCCTCCATAGTTTTTTATAAGTTGGGATTTTCGTGTTGTTTTTAATTTGGCTTTTCATGCTGGGTTCTTTAAGGATCTGATATGAATGTCTTCCTCTGTTGCTGTCTTTCCATTGTCGTTTCCACATCTCTATTATATGATGTTTGATGCTACTCTTTGCTTCTGTATCTCCTAGTCCAGTATTTACTAAGTTTCGGCTGGTAGTCCCGCGTTTGGCAGCTTGATTTGCCATCTCGTTGCTGCTTGTTCCACCCCACATTGGGTGGTGACAGTTGAAGTCGCCAACCACTATCGTTGATGTTTTGATTCTGTTTTAATCTCTGCCAGGTCCTCATTTTCGATTTTTCCCTTAGGGCAGTAGATGTTGATGACTGTTCAGGTTGTGGGGCTGGCTCGCGATTTCCGCTGCAATCCCCTCGAAGTTCGTAGTTCTGAATGTCTCGTGTGATATTATTTGTAATTTGTCTTGTATGAGTAGTGCCACTCCTCCTCCCATAGTTTCTGTCCTGTCGTTCCTGAGCATCCTGAATCCCCTGCAGTTAAAATGATCCTTGGGTTTGAGGAATGTTTCTTGTATGGCATAAATGCTGTTTTCCATGCCTAGTTGTTCCATGGTGCCTGGGAAGTTTGTTTTCATGCCTCTGCAGTTCCATTGTACTATTCTTATGTGATCCTTTCCCATGGTACTGTCGTGGGTGTGATATTATTTGGGTTTATTGTTTTCATGCCTCTGCAGTTCCATTGTACTATTCCTATGTGGTCCTGTCCCATGGTACTGTCGTGGGTGTGATATTATTTGGGTTTATTGTTTTCATGCCTCTGCAGTTCCATTGTACTATTCCTATGTGGTCCTGTCCCATGGTAACTGTCGTGGGTGTGATATTATTTGGGTTTATTGTTTTCATGCCTCTGCAGTTCCATTGTACTATTCCTATGTGGTCCTGTCCCATGGAACTGTCGTGGGTGTGATATTATTTGGGTTTATTGTATTCATGCCTCTGCAGTTCCATTGTACTATTCCTATGTGGTCCTTTCCCATGGTACTGTCGTGGGTGTGATATTATTTGGGTTTATTGTTTTCATGCCTCTGCAGTTCCATTGTACTATTCCTATGTGGTCCTTTCCCATAGGAACTGTCGTGGGTGTGATATTATTTGGGTTTATTGTTTCATGCCTCTGCAGTTCCATTGTACTATTCCTATGTGGTCCTTTCCCATAGGAACTGTCGTGGGTGTGATATTATTTGGGTTTATTGTTTTCATGCCTCTGCAGTTCCATTGTACTATTCCTATGTGGTCCTTTCCTATAGAACTGTCGTGGGTGTGATATTATTTGGGTTTATTGTTTTCATGCCTCTGCAGTTCCATTGTACTATTCTTATGTGGTCCTTTCCTATAGGAACTGTCGTGGGTGTGATATTATTTGGGTTTATTGTTTTCATGCCTCTGCAGTTCCATTGTACTATTCCTATGTGGTCCTTTCCTATAGAACTGTCGTGGGTGTGATATTATTTGGGTTTATTGTTTTCATGCCTCTGCAGTTCCATTGTACTATTCCTATGTGGTCCTTTCCCATGGAACTGTCGTGGGTGTGATATTATTTGGGTTTATTGTTTTCATGCCTCTGCAGTTCCATTGTACTATTCCTATGTGGTCCTTTCCCATGGAACTGTCGTGGGTGTGATATTATTTGGGTTTATTGTTTTCATGCCTCTGCAGTTCCATTGTACTATTCCTATGTGGTCCTTTCCCATAGGAACTGTCGTGGGTGTGATATTATTTGGGTTTATTGTTTTCATGCCTCTGCAGTTCCATTGTACTATTCCTATGTGGTCCTTTCCCATGGAACTGTCGTGGGTGTGATATTATTTGGGTTTATTGTTTTCATGCCTCTGCAGTTCCATTGTACTATTCTTATGTGGTCCTTTCCCATGGAACTGTCGTGGGTGTGATATTATTTGGGTTTATTGTTTTCTACTACTCATATGTTTCGCTGTCCTCCTCGCTTGTCTCGTTCATCGTTTCTGCCAGTATTTCGCTGTCCTCCTCGCTTGTCTCGTTCATCGTTTCTGCCAGTATCGCAGGGAGGTTCCTCCATTGACATCCGCCGTCTGTCGCTTCGTTTTTGCATATATTCCGGGTATGTCAGTGCAGCTTGGTGTCCCTGCTCGGTCGTTTCTTGTATGGATTTTCTGAATTAGATTATGGCTTGTTCCGTTTCTCTCTTCCATTTTTTTGATTTGCTCTTTCATGCGATCTATGTCTGTTGTGTTGTTAGTTAGTTCTCGTTTGGTTGTGTCCATCTTCTGGGATAGTTCTTTTAACTTGTTCTTGATTGTGTTTGTTTTCTTCTTTCTGAGTTTTCAAGTTCTGTTTGGTGGTCTCCAGTTCCCTTAGCCATTCCTCTTGTGTGTAATCTCTCCGCTTCCATTTCTTTCTTATGGTTAGTCAGACTTTTATGCATGTCCTCTATTGCTTGTTTTAATTCCTTGTTTTCTCTCCCTTCTTGTCATTCTTGTGGTCCGCCCTTCTCCACTTGTTTCTCAGCCATTTTATTCCTTATGTTGGATACTTCTGATCTCAGTATTCTCACTTCCGATTTTGTGTCAATTCCTTTGTCTGCGTTCTCTATGCGCCATCTGGCAACTCTCATTGGTGTTTGAGTAAGTATAGACTCTCTCCATGCTGTTTCCGACGTTTTAAATTTTGGGCATCCCTTATATCGTGCACTGTGGTTTCCCTTACAGTTGGCACAGAGTCTCGCCGGGTTTGTTTCTTTGTAGTTATTGTCTCTCTTGGCGTCTTGACACTCCCTGTACCAATGATTTTTACTGCAGAATCTGCAGATGGGATTTTTTTCTCTGCAAAATGATGTTGTATGACCTATCCTTTGGCACTTCGAACATTGCTTGATCGGTGGTATATGTTTCTCAAAGTATCTGTCTTTCCCTAGATATTTTATTCGTTCTGGCATCATTGTGCCAGTGATCACCATCTTTACAACTGATGTAGCTTCGCCTCTTTTTGTAGTTATCCTCTCACAGTGTGTCACTTCCACATTCCTGTTTTCATTCCTGATGTCCTCCTTCGTGTTTTTGATATCTATCGTTGGGCTGATCCCTTTGATTACAATGGTGGTGCACGGCTGTGCAATTTCGATGCTGACTTTGACGTCGTTTGGGAGTGATCTGATCGCTGATTGTTTGCCCCTTGTAATTTCCTCCGTCAGTTGTCTCGTTTTGTCTGTGTCGTATGTGTGGATGCATGTTGTGCCATCCAATCGTCTGGCTATGTTATGTATAGCTCTGCTGCCGAGTATATTTTCCATCATTTGGATGGCTTTATATCTGGCGAGGTTTGTCAGTGACACTTGCTGTCCCTCAATTAAAAGAATAAACCATTTATTAGAACATTAATTAGAATCAGATAATGCATAAAAAAAATTTCGGACTTCTCAAATAACGCATAACTTTTACATAAACTTTGAAGATGTCTTATAATTATTATCCTTGTAGTTATGCATTATCTTGTTGTAAATATTTTATTTAAAAATTTTATAATTATTAATATATATGCTACAATTATTTAAATTACCAAATATATTTAAGCAAATTTTAATAGTGTCCCTTGAAATAAACTCTTGTTGTTATGTCCCGTTGCAATATTTTATTTACATCTTTCTTTTTAATGGGGTTTTATTTCGTACAAAGCTGTGTTTTTTACAAGGTGCGTTCCATGTTTTCCTTTACATTCGCAAAATACAACAAGACCCCCAGACATCAAATGTAGCACGATTCTCTCATTGTTTGTGTAATTACTACATACTATGCATTACATTACATACATTAATCTTTTGCAGACATTAAATGCGGTTTGCATTCAAATGTTGCATATACTTGTAAATAGGAATTGTAGGTATCACTCTCAAACGTGCATTCGCACTTGCGGAGCACTGTCAAGAACAAGTTACCCGAACAGTTCAAGAAGCCTGATACGGGGGAGGAAAATGTCCCTGGCTGTTAGTGCCATGGACCGATATGAGTTAGACAGCGGTAAACTGATAGAGTAAGAACATTTTTACCATAGAATAGTAATTGGCATAGTGAGAACAGTTCACATGATCACTATGAACAAATATACACGACTAAGTGAGGGAAGTCGGTGAGCAACATATGATGATGATGAAGACCAAAGGGAAGTCAGTCAGAGAAGTTGCGCATCACGTGACAGGAGTTGTGTAGTCCACGGATGAGACACGGCTAGAGGGAATCAGTCTAGCCAGGGTCCGCGTCGGAGACGTTGGGAAAACAAGTACAGAAGCCAAGCGACATGAAGTTGACATTACTCTAAGATTGGAACGACACTTCAGCCTGAGGCAAAAGTATGTCGCACAAGCCGAGCGGCTAATTGTACAGCCAGCCAAGCTCGATTACAGCACGCCGAGATAAAGGCGGTTGAGAACGGCACATGGCCGAGGTCAAGGGCAAGTCAGGCCGTAAGTTGACGTTAGAGATAACAATTGTATAAGAACTATACTCCAGTGTTGAACATTGTTTAGAGTGTTATATATTCATCGCATGTCAGCTCGCACATGTCGGCAATTGATAATTACGAAGTGCGGCGATGATTGTCAATAATAAATATCAAAGAACGGCAAGGACATTGGCTTGTTTGCTATTTTCATGTGATATCTGTACCTGCTTAATTCTGTCACTGCGGCTGACCAGACGAGACAGCAATCAGCTACATGGCAGTTAGCATATAACGTCTAATGTAATATCCTACTTGTTCAGTGTTAGAAAAGAGTAGCGTTCGCGACCGTGTCGAAGTGAAATCGCATCATTTGGGTTGGCAAACAAGGCGATTCCGTGACGTGTTTCTACTACGCTATCATGGTGTGTTTTGCTGCTACTTTTGGTGTCTAAATTCTACCTTTTTGTTTTTTATCTATTTTATATGCATGAAGGATTAAAATGTTGGAAGATATCAACATTGATGGAAAAGATTTAAGAATAATAAAGAATGTTTACTGGAACCAAGTAGCAGCAATTAAAATGGGAAATAAAGAGGGTAGTTATGAACATATAACACTAGGAGTACGATAGGGGTTGTCTTGTCACCAGATCTGTTCTCCCTGTACAGCGAAGTAATAATGAGAGAGATCAAAGAGATGCCAGGAATACTAGTTGGAGGTTATAATATAAATAATATACGCTATGCAGATGACACAGTATTGGTGGCGGATAATTCAACAGACCTACAACAATTATTAGACGTTGTAGTAACAGAGAGTGCAAGGAAAGGACACTCCTTGAATATCAAGAAAACAGTAACAATGGTAATATCAAAGAAAATGGTGACACCAAAGTGTGACATAGAAATAGAAGGGAAAATCCTTAACCAAGTTGATAATTTTAGATACCTAGGGGCATTTATAACATCAGATGGAAGATGTACAACGGAGATTAGGAGCAGAATAGGGCAGGCAAAAGCCGCATTTAAGAAAATGAAGAGTATCTTATGCAATAAGTCACTATCACTGAATGTAAGAAAGAGAGTGCTGAAATGCTATGTGGAACCAGTTTTGCTGTATGGCAGTGAATCTTGGAATGTAAATGAACAAATTAAGAAGAAATTAGAAGCAACAGAGATGTGGTTCCTGAGACTAATGTTGCGAATTCCTTGGACTGCCAGAGTAACTAACGACGACTGCCTGAAACAGGCTAATGAAACTAGAACATTATATACAACAATAAGACATAGACAAACAGCTTTCTTCGGTCATGTGATGAGAAGAGAGGCATTGGAGAACATCGTAACAACTGGAAAGATCGAGGGGAAGAGAGGCAGAGGTAGACCAAGAGAAGTGATGCTGGATGGATTGAGACGGTGGCATGGAGGAATATCAGCAGCAGAGTTGATCCAGAAAACCAAAGACCGAGATCTATGGAGAGCCATGAACGCCTACGCCAGCCGGCACGGCACTTGATGATGATGATGCATGAAGCCTAATTTAATAATTTCTGCTACATTGGAGTCCTATTTGTTCCAAGAGAAATAACCCACACAATAGGACTAGAAACGTTTGTTTGTAGGTTCAGACAATAAAAGGGTTGGTTGGTTGGTTGATTCAAAAACAAAAAATTCCAAATTCGGCCTTGTTCAACCCGCTTCTTCAGCCTTGGTTAGAGGTGAGGTCCGTGGTTTTTGTGGGATTAATCCAGTTTCTGTCTGTGCGCTCTTACGAGTGAGTCCTAACTCGGACTGGTTACATAAGCGTTTGTGCTTGTGACGTCAGCTGGGGGTTGTTCGGCCAGTTGTTCGTTATGTTCGTCTCCTCTGATGGTTTCTTTGGCTAGTGAAGGCTCCTGTCTCGTCTGGCTTGACTGGTTGCAGTCCTTATAAGGACTTTTTATTTGGTCTCTTTGCCTCCTTTTTTGTGTATTGCCTGTAGTAGCTTTCCGATGTATTTGTTATCTTGCTTGCGCAATACCTCTTCCCTTTCTCTTTCGAAATCCTTGGGCCTGTTTTCTATTTCGAGTTTTTTGCGTACCTGTCGCCTTTCGTATTCTGCGTTCTGCTTGAGGAGAAGCTCCAAAGGAGGTGAAGGTGGAAACAATGGTGACGACGGGGTATACTCTGTGCCGTCGTCATAGTGCTCCTCTAGGATTTCTTCAGAGGTCTGGCGGGATATTGGCTTTCCCTTGAATTTATTGGCGTCGTGGTTAGGCTGCTGGCATTAGCTTGCGGTTCAGGCTCGGTCTTTTGTTGGGTTTCATCTTACGGCTTCTCGGGAGTCTCTGTGGCGAAGTGGTCAAGCCGTTTGACTCGTGCTCCGAAGGTTGTGGGTTCGATTCCGGGCCGCGTTCTTCGGTTTAGGAGTTAAATGTTTCGGAGACTCCTGTGGGTCGTCGCTAAAAGCTACAGAGTTCATGCTTTGTGCGACGCTTTCCGTGCTGCGGAAAGAGACCGAGCCATATGGGATAAAACCCGGTGCAATGAAGTCGACCCTGTCGACTCTTAAGCGACTTATTAAGGCTTCTCTGTGGTCTCTTGCAAGTCTTCTGATGGTTTCTTTTCTATTGACTTCATTTCAGCTTTTAACAGTTCTCTCTCGCTGACTTATTGGTTTGTAGGATTTCTTCGTTTTCCTTCTTTATCAGTGTCATGCGTTCCACCTCTTGTTTGATGTTTATTCTGGATTTCCTTTATGTCCGCCAGCAGTTTCTCGCTGTCGCCAGTCTGTGTCGGTGTTTGAAATAGCGTGTCCTGTTTCTATAGCTCGTCAATCTGGCTCTGCAATTGAGATCTTTCAGCTTGCGAGATGCAAGTGGCTGTCTCCTCGTTGCTTCCTTGTATGGTGTCTTTGTAGTTATGGTGGTATTTAAGACATCTTTATGTCTTTGGAGGTATGGACAGCCCAGGTATCTTGCTCCATGCTTGCCAAGGTAGTTGGCGCACTTTCTGTTGTCGTTGGGTGCTCGGAAGTCCTTGTCTTGTTTGGCCAGCCGACATTCCTTGAAGGCATAGTGATCGGCGCAGTAACGACAGATCTCTGTCTAGCTGCGGCATGTTGTTCTGCTGTGGCCGGCCCTCAGCATCTTGAGCATTGAGTGATTCTTGGAATTAATCGTTAAGGTTGTTGTATTTTCTTGTTTATCGATACATGGCTTGGTATCTCGCTGCCCTAAGTGGTCACCACCGCTAGTGTAGTCCATGGTTGTAGATTCATGTGTATGATAGACATGACTAATGAAAACACTTTGTTTTAGTGTCTAGTTCGCCATGAGTCGGAGTCGGCAGCGAGGAACTGTCGCCATTTGGAGGTGACAGGTTCAAATCCCGATTGGTAACTATAGCTTTCAAATTTTATGTTGTTTAGTGTGTCGTCTAGTCTCTACTTCCTTCTTCTCCTTCTGTGAGCGCCAAAAAATACTATGTGTGTTTATTTATGTAGGGATCTTGGAGTACGTCAGAATCCCCTCCGCTCTCAAGATTTGAGACTAGCGACCTTGAGACCCCTGAGACTAGCGCCACACATGATAGACACTCGCATCCATGTACGCCGGTTGCAGGTCGGCCCGTCATATCTGAACCATAGGGAGGAAGGACGTATGGGAGAACTGTGGAGCGACTGCACATTGAAAGTATGGTCATCGGTGGAATCAGTGTATATGTTCTTTACGTTCGCATTTGATTTTCGGTGGCCGAGTGGGATGTCATGCAAACATATCTGTGTGAGATAGAGTGAGCAGCTGGCCGAGTGGGATGTCATGCAAACATATCTGTGTGAGATAGAGTGAGCAGCTGGCCGAGTGGGATGTCATGCAAACATATCTGTGTGAGATAGAGTGAGCAGCTGGCCGAGTGGGATGTCATACAAACATATCTGTGTGAGATAGAGTGAGCAGCTGGCCGAGTGGGATGTCATGCAAACATATCTGTGTGAGATAGAGTGAGCAGCTAGTCTGTGAAATACGTTGGGATGAGAATGATGCTACATCACTGCTAATAAAGTTCTATTAAAATGTACACTGCTAACAACGGCCTTGTGTGTGTATTGGAGTCGTCGTTGATAATGTTGCTGTCGTGGGCGAGAGACGACCCCACTGGACAAGTTGAGGTGACTTTCTCTTGGTTATCATCATAGTCATCCGCCTGGACGAAAGCGAAGCGCAAGCATCTTTGCCTTTGCTCTTGAAACATCACATCAGCGACGGCAGTTGTGCAGTGTGTAAGACTCCCCCACATATAATAACGGGTTTTGCTTCTGCCGCCGAATGACAAGGACTATTCCTCTGTACTAGATTGTCCCCCTTTAGTTGACAACATTGTTGTCCTCCTAAATCCATGGACACAAATACTTCATTAAAACGTTCCTATATATGCAAGAAAGTTGATCTTGTTCAATTGTAAGTTTAGTATAGTTAGTTTAGTCTAGTCGACGGATCACCATCACGGCACACGGGTGTAACCATTAAGTGCTCCGTTCTACTCCTAACTCAACCATGAATCCGGAGAATCTCAGCTCGGTACATGGGGTAGATTTTTAACTCGAAATTTAGCCCGGGCAGCACCGTTAGGTTACTCTTTTTCTATGTCCGACTGCCAAGGGATATTTTACTTGCGCAGCAAATAAACACGGGCGTCCGATCTCACTACCCAGAGACCAGGGGAAATTTTTGTTACTAGAAGTCCACGTGAAAAAAATCCCGGTCCTCACCGGGGCTTGAACCCGGAACCTCCAGCACTCAAGGCGGACACCATACCTCGGGACCACTCAGTACACCCCCCCCCCCCCCAATCCCCCTTTCAATTGTAAGTACGCATTCAACACGGAAGCGAGCTAGAGTAGTGGCTAGATGCTCGCCTGTCGGCTCGGTGGTCATGAGTTCGAATCTACATCGGGGCGGAGTTTTAAAATGGATCTGTCTTCCCTGGTCGTACTTGGCTGATGAAGGATAATCGTAGCAACTTTCTTTGTTTTCCGTCATTGTGTTCTGTAAAACTGCACTACATCGTGTTTTATTGTGTATATTGTTTACATTTCCACAGCTTTACCACAGACAAGCTAGGAAACATCTAAGTGGCAGTTGAAATAAGATTTCTGAGGAGAATGCAAAGAATGCCATGGATGGACAGAAAAACGAATGAGAAAGTTCTTTCAAAAACAATGGATCATACATTAATCATTGCAACAAGCGTCCCAATTTACAAAATAACTTGCAAACAGTTATGCATTGTGTTTGCTCGCGCACGAGAGAGAGAGAGAGAGAGAGAGAGAGAGAGAGAGAGAGAGAGAGAGAGAGAGAGAGAGAGAGAGAGAGAGAGAGAGAGAGAGAGAGAGCCAAAAAAAAAAGACTGAAATTAGCTGCATTGGGTAGTAACTTCATGACAGTCACAATTGATTTATTTGGTGTGTGTGTCTGGGGTGTGGAAGTGGAGGTTAAACGAACTTTTGTCTTGGTCATGGTCATAATATCCACTTCTCGGCTGACAAAGAAACTGATCTACGAGATACAGCCTCCCTTTGTGCTGGGTAACTCAATGAACCTTTGTCCCTGACTGTGGTAATATTTCCTAATCCCCGTTGACAAAGAAGGAAAATGTGCTGATTTATTCTCTTCCATGGCGGGTATTGTAAATGTATAAATAAAGGATCTGCAAGCCTAAATATCTCTCTTACTGTAAGTACTGTTTCTTGACGATCATAATAATACATTTTTGTAGTGGAAAGAAAAATTTAAAATAAATATGGTAAAAAATAAAGGGTGGCAATAATACTAAGAATGATTGACTGAGGACAGTGGTACACATTTGGAATATAGAACTATCTTTTAAAATATGTGTTTGAACATTCTTATTATGAAGAGTGAGTGTGAACTTGATGGGAGTGGCATTTTGCTTAATCTGTGAAATTTTGTGTTAAATAAACGTGTGAAAATATATATTGTGTGTGTGTGTGTGTGTGTGTATGTGTGCATTGAATGTTTTGTAACAAGTATTTGGCCCGTGCCTGCTCCGTGGTGAAGGTGTTACAGACGCAGTTCGTAATCCCACACACACGCGTTCGAAAAACAGCTGCGGACGATTTGGCAGCAGACCGCCTTGCGTTGGTATTTTACGACTTGGTACGGGTGCTGCTCGTTCAGAAAGCTATGGCAAACTACTGAACGTAAACTTACAAAGATATCACAAACAGCCAAATAATGCTGGGGTTGGCTGCGATGTCCTGTATAGGATAAGCAACTAACTTCGTCTTGTGTTTAATTTAGCCTGTATAATAGGCCAGAAACAAATTTCTTTTATTTAGTTAGACCACAAGAAGTAACTATCAATAAGAATAAAACCATTGATTCTTTAGTCGAAGAAAAGAAAAACATGTATTATAAAATTCTCCCTCATTTAAAAATAAAGCCTTCATTTTTAAAGAAACTCTAAAGATACCGTAAAGTTGTTATTGCAGTTGTTGTAGGGAATGAGATTGCAGCTAAAGCCTTTCAAATTTTTATAAACGATAAAGAGAAATACACAACTATTTACATTATATAATACAGTCACGTTTGTCTAAATAATGTCCCTTGCAATGGCTTATGTTGTTAAGTCCCTTTCACTTATTGTCATAACTTGTCTTTCTTTTCAATGCGTTTTATTTCGTACAAAACAATGTTTTTACAAGGTGCGTTGAGTGTTTTCTTTTACATTTACAACATGTAGCAAGACCCCAGATGTCAAATGCAGAAATATTCTCTCATTGTTTGTGTAGTGACTGAATACTATTTATAATTTTTTTTTTTTTTTCGCATTGTGGCTAAGGGCTTGCGAACGCGGTTTGTGAGCCCCTATACACGGGTTCGAAACACAGCGGTGCTGGTTTTTTCGAAAAGGGTATAGGAGCCGGTCGTTCAGAAAGCAATGGAAAACTACTGAACGTAAAATCTGCCCAGGAATCACGAACAGCGAAAATGCTGGGGTTGATTGCTACGTCCTGTGAAGGACACGCTACTTAAAAATCCTTTACAGGACATCGCTGTCAACATCAGCATCCTTTCAGCTGATTGTTGATTTCTTGGCAAAATTACGCTGAATAGTTTGCCACTGCTTTCTGAGCAACCAGCGCATATACCCCGTAAGTTACCAACGCAACGAGAACCGCTACCTGATTCTCGCGCAGGTTACGTTCCTCACGTGGATATATAGGATTACGGAGAAGGACGTTAACCACTAGGCCAGGGAAGTGTAAAGGTATCCTTTTAAAACATTGGCTTTTTATTGTCATAACCTACAACCAAACGTTTATAGCCATATTGTGTGAGTTATTTCTCTTGGAACAATAGGACCATTCATCTGTATTACTATTAGACTGTCCCCTTTTAGCTGACAACATTTTCGTAATCTCACATCCATGGACACAAATATTTCGTTAAAACGTTCCAATATACGCAAGAAAGCTGATCTTTTTCAATTGTAAGTTTAGTTTAGTTAGTTTAGTTTAGTCGACGGATCAACATCACGGCACACGGGTGTAACGATTAAGTGCTCCGTTCTACTCCTAACTCAAGTCTGAATCCGGAGAATCTCAGCTCGGTGCACGGACTCCGTAGCACCGTCGAGGATCCTGAAAATACTTTGGATAGCTTTTTAACTCGAAATTTTGCCCGGGTAGCGCCGTAAGGCTACTCTTTTTCGATTTCCAACTGAAACGGTATTTTTACGTGCACAACAATACACACGGGCATCCGATCTCACTACCCAGAGATCAGGGGACATTTTTGTTACTAGAAGTCCGCGTGAAAAATCCCGGCGCTCATTGGGTCTTGAACCCGGGACCTCCAGCACTCAAGGCGGACACCATACCTCGAGACCACTCAGGTACCCTTTCAATTGTACTTACGCGTTCAACACGGAAGCCGAACTAGCGTGGTGGCTAGATGCTCGTCTGTAGGCTCGTTGGCCATGAGTACGATTCTACAGCGGGGCTGAATTTTACAATGGATCTTGGCTGATGAAGGATAATCGTCGCAACTTCCTTTGTTTTCCGTCTCTACTTCGTGTTTTATTGTTTATATTGTTTACATTTCCACAGCTTTACCACAGACAAGCTAGGAAACATCTAATGGCAGTAGAAATGAGATGTCTGAGGAGAATGCAAAGAATGCTATGGATGGACAGAAAAACGAATGAGAAAGTTCTTTCGAGAACAATAGATCTTACATTAATCATTGCAACAAGCGTCCCAATTTACAACATAAATTGCAAACTGGTATGCATGGTGTTTGCTTTCGCGCGAAGTCGCGCGAGCAAGAGAGAGAGAAAAGAGAGAGAGAGAAAAGAGAGAGAGAGAGAGAGAGAGAGAGAGAGAGAGAGAGAGAGAGAGAGAGAGAGAGAGAGAGAGAGAGACTCAAAACAAAGACTGAAGTTAGCTACATTAGATAGTAACTTCATGACAGTCACAATTGATTTATATGGTGTGGTTGGAATGTGGAAGTGGAGGTTAAATGAACTTTTGACTTGAGCATGGTCATAATATCCACTTCTCGACTGACAAAGAAACTGATCTACGAGATACAGCCTCCCTTTGTGCTGGGTAGCTCAATGAACATTTGTCCCTGACTGTGGTAATATTTCCCAATCTCCAGTGACAAAGAAAGGAAATGTGCTGATTCACTCTCCTCCATGACGGGTTTTGTAAATACATAAATAATGGATCTACAAGCCTAAATATCTCTCTTTGAAAAAACAAAAAAAAGCAAATACTGGTTCTTGTCGGTCACAATAATAAATGTTTGTAATGGAAAGAAAAAAGTTAAACTAAAGATGGTAAAATATAAATGATGGCACTAAGAATGATTGATTGAGGACAGTGGTACACATTAGGCATATAGAACTATCTGTGAAAGTTTGTGTTTGAACTTTCTTAGTATGAAGAATGAGTGTGAATTTGATGGTAGTGGCATCTGTGATTTGTTGTGTTAAATAAACGTGTCACAATACGCGAGCGCGCGCGCGCGCGCGCGCGTGTGTGTGTGTGTGTGTGTGTGTGTGTGTGCACTGAGTGTTTTGTAACAAGTATTTGGCCCGTGCCGGCTACGTGGCAAAGGTGTTACAGACGCAGTTCGTAATCCCACATACCCGCGTTGGAAACACAGCTGCGGACGATTTAGCAACAGACCGTCTTGCGTTGGTATTTTACGACTTGGTTCGGGCGCTGCAAGAGCTGAATATTGAAGAAGGTTGGCTATTAAAGACGATAAAACAAAGAAAATTGAAATATTTTGGTCACTTGAAACGTCACGAAAGTTTGGAGAGAACAATAATGGAGGGGTATATGCCTGGGAAGAGAGAAAGAGGAAGGCCACAGAGAAGATGGGTGCAGGATGTGGCGGATGATCTCCAAATGGGTGTATCCGACGCGGGACATCTTGCTTATGATCGAGAGGTTTTCCGGAAGGTTGTTATGGGAGCGAGGTTCTGCAAAGGATATGCTACTGAATGAATGAATGACGGGCGCTGCTTGTTCAGAAAGCAATGGCACTCTACTGAACGTAAACTTGCAAAGATATCAAAAAATGCTGGGATTGACTGCGACGTCCTGTATAGGATATGCAATTAATTTCTTCTTGTTTTTAATTTGGCCTGTATAACAGGCCAGAAAAAATTTGTTCTAAGAAAACGTCTGTGGAATGATATATTGAAAGAATAAAACCATTCATTGTTAAGTCAAATATAAGTACAAAAATGTATTAGAAAATTTTCACGCATTAAAATTAATGTCTTTATTTTTACAGAAACTCTAAAGATGCCATAAATTTCTTATTGAAATTTTTGTAAAGCTTAGGATTGCACTTAAAATCCCTGGCGGGGATCTATCTATCTATCTATCTATCTATCTATCTATCTATCTATCTATCTATCTATCTATCTATCTATCTATCTATCTATCTATCTATCTATCTATCTATCTATCTATCTATCTATCTATCTATCTATCTATCTATCTATCTATCTATCTATCTATCTATCTATCTATCTATCTATCTATCTATCTATCTATCTATCTATCTATCTATCTATCTATCTATCTATCTATCTATCTATCTATCTATCTATCTATCTATCTATCTATCTATCTATCTATCTATCTATCTATCTATCTATCTATCTATCTATCTATCTATCTATCTATCTATCTATCTATCTATCTATCTATCTATCTATCTATCTATCTATCTTTCTATCTATCTTTCTATCTATCTATCTATCTATCCATCCATCTATCTATATGTCCATGTTCGGAGTACATATAGCAAGGGGACTTATCTTAAGATATAGCAATGCTACTAAAAGTTATGTCCCTTGTATTATTTTTTCTTATGTTCTGTCATGTAATTACAAAATTAAATTTTAGTAAGTAAATAGCTGATTGTACACTAAGAAACTATGACAGTTGGTTGCACGGGAATGAAAAAAACATGTAGAAAATTTCATCTCAATTGGATGGACCGTTATCGAACGCATCAAATACATCCCCTCCCACAGAGAAATATGCAATTATTTAATTTGTATATACTACATTTACAGTCATCTGTATATACATGCTGCATATCTAAATAATGTCCCTTGAAATCATTTGCGTTGTTATGTCACTTGGTCCAATTGTAATAACTTGTCTTTCTTTTCAATGTGATTTATTTCGTACAAAACAGTGTTTTCACAAGGTGCGTTTCGTGTTTTCTTTTACATTTACAAAATACAGCCAGATCCCCATATGCCAAATGCAGAAATATTCTCTAATTGTTTGTGTAATGACTGCATACTATTTATTAAATTTGTTTGTTTGTTCGCATATCCTTTACATGATATCGCTGTCAACATCAGCATCTTTCAGCTGAGGAAAGCAAGCAGCTGACCATTTTGCGGACTCATTCGCACATGATAACAATATCAAAATTAGTCCAGAGAAACAACACGAGATTCGAGAGAAATGGCAACATACAGGAAAGAAGGAAATAGTACATGAGGTTATGGAGGCACCTATCACAATCAGTGAACTTGAGCTAGCCATATCAAAGCTAAAAATGAGAAAGTCACCAAGAGCTGATGTTATGTCCAATGAAATTATCAGGAACCTAGGAACAGAGGCCAAAGCAAAGATGTTGCAGATCTTCAATAACTGCTGGATCTTAGGCAGTGTTCCACAAGCCTGGAGAAGCAATCAGAAAACCCCTCATAAAATCTGGGAAAGATAGTTCTATTGCCTCCAGCTACAGACCAACAGCTAGATGTCTAGCTATTACAGGACTTCGCAGTCAGCCCCAACATTGTTTATGCAATGCATTTATAGGACGTTGCAGACAGCCCCAACATTGATTGGTTGCACGTGTGCCATCGTGACATCCGTGTGTTCGTGCGTGTGTATGTACATGCGTGTGTGTGTGTGCTATCTATTACAGGACGTCGCAGTCAGCCCCAACATTGTTTATGCAATGCATTTACAGGACGTTGCAGACAGCCCCAACATTGATTGGTTGATCATGTGCCATCGTGACATCCGTGTGTCGTGCGTGTGTATGTACATACGTGTGTGTGTGTGTTATCTATTACAGGACGTCGCTGTCAGCCCCAACATTGTTTGGTTGTTCGTGTGCCATCATGATTTGTCGTGTTATATCAGGACACAATGTATTCCTTGTACTAGTCATATGCGCGTGAAGAGGGTGTATCAACAGCTAGATGTCTATCTATGACAGGACGTCGCAGTCAGCCCCAACATTATTTATGCAATACATTTACAGGATGTTGCAGACAGTCCCAACACTAATTGGTTGTGTGTGTGCCAGCGTGACATCTGTGTGTGCGTTCGTGTTTATGTACATGCGTGGGGTGTGTGTGTGTGTGCTATCTATTACAGGACGTCGCAGTCAGCCCCAACAATGTATGGTTGCTCGTGTGCCATCATGATTTGCCGTTTTACTTCACGACCAAATGCTTGCTCCGTACTATGTGTCTACTTATTACAGATGATAGTCAAGCTTTAATGCATTGCATATACAGGACATCGCAGTCAGCACCAGCATTCGTGCTTCCTGGGCAAGCTTGACGTTGTCTTTCTCCACGACCGGCACATATGATCGTCTGTAGTGTCTATCAACAGAATTACCAGCATCATCATCATCATCACCCACCACCACCAATAAATTCATTATCACTATCATCATCATCATCATCATCATCATCATCATCAGTATCATATCACCATCATCATCAGCTCATCATCATCAGCATCATCTGAGGGTGACCGACTGGGTGACTCAACACGGGGCTATGTCAACGGAGTGAACGTACGTGAACGTGTTCAGACATGTCTTTGGGGAAACTGGAGGATGACTCAAAGTGGACTGACAACATAACAATACAGCCGAGACACTTGGATAATTCTTACACCCGATCAAATATGGCGGTGCTTCCGGTCATATGGCTAAGGTATACAATCGAAGCACGTGACCAAAGCCGGTTAACGATGGCGTCACAGTCGATCACCTGTGTAAGGGTACAGCTGAGACGCGAAGGTAATGATTACGTCCGGAGGTGTTCATGGACCCTAAACTCACAGATGATGAGATTACACCCCACTCAACCTTACGAAGCATTTTAAAGTTGACAACCATGTTGTCAAGAGAGGACACCCTTCTTCCCAAAAAAACAAAAGAAACGACAAAGAGAAACACGAAAACATGGAGTACAACCCTGGCAAACGAAAAACATGCCTGACGCCACTCACAATGCATGTGACACAGAGCAAAAGCTTCATTCCCAAAGACTAGTAACGGTGCACGCTCAGAGAAATAAAGACATTGGTTTCCAAAATAATACCTACCAAAGGTCACCAGAGCACACCAGTTTTGACAAAAGTAGCACAACTTCTACGTTACTTGTTGTGAAGACTGGTGATTCTTGTTTCTTCATCCCAGTTCTGTCATTAGACATGATGTTCTGCAAGAAACCTACTTCTTGTAGTCAGACAACCGTAGGCCCACATGAGACAACATTTAAGCTGCTTGGCGATTCTTCTTCAGATCAAAGTATTGACCCTCTGTCTAGCGGTCATGAACCAGACTCTGAGTTTCTCAAGAAAATCAATGCTTTGTGGAATGAAAACTATCCTACCGCTGGTTTCCGAAGTTGCTCCTCTGTCGCATCAGATGAAATACAACACCCACCGAGAAAGGTATGTATAAATAGTAACGGTCATGATCATAGTTTCCAAGAACAGGTGTGCTAGTTCCGATGTCTAATGGTACATTCTATTATCTGGTACTCTTTATTTCACTATGAATTACTCGACACTGAAGCCTTATAAGTTTCAATGTGATTTTTCTCCTCTCCAGGTTAATTTTGCAACAGATAGTCACTTCTTGACAGTTCATAGCGTTGGCACCGAAGAACGCAATGGCACCTGGCACCATGTAATCAGAGAACGAGAGAATTTTGAGTGACGTATACTAGAGATGGACCAAATGCTAACCCCAGTCCTGGAGACCAGTCACAGAGTCAAAGTCCTGGAGCAGAGAAAAAAGTCAAGAACAACAGTGAAAGAGGCCGAGATAGTCTAATCCCCGTATGGTAACTGGTAATTAAAATTTAAAAAAAAATATCAATCCACACTAGCGGACGAGTATTAAAACACCTACATAAAAACAAGATGGCTGTAATATACTTACAGTCGTGTCTTTAATAGCTGACCAGGCCTCAATACGAAGAAAACTACAAGGAGTGTGAGGAGACTGTATATGTATATCACGAATATTCTGAATTCGCAGACTATAGCTCACAATGACTACAACACAAGTAACACGGCGCCCTCTACACTATCTATTTCATCATGGTTAGAGGTCATGTGGCGAGCATGACCCGCATTCCCCAACTCAGCTCAAACATACAACAGGTCAACGAGCGGGTAGTAGAACGCTTAGTCGTCCATACGGACAGCCACTTCAGCGTAATCTGAACCGCTTGACCTATTAAACTGGCTGAAACCGGTTTTACGCGTGGCTCAAAAACTAGTATATATACCCGAGGCTGGTAACACTCAAGCATCGTGGTCAGAAGATGACTACAGACCTCAAGACTGTGCCTCCTAACTGGGTCTACATGTCTTGTAGTGGTGAGACTATTAGACCAGTGGGTAGTGGTGATAAGGCTGTGTTTGTCTCAGCCTACAGAGGCTCGAGCACGTTACATTTCCGACGATGTTACGGTGAATCCGACAAGAAGTTCCCGACTAAGAATGGAATGACGCTTACTAGGCAAGAATATGAACAGATGATCGCCATGCATCTCGAGATCCTAGCTGACTTTGACAGACTCAACCAAGTTAACCAAGCCAGTAACGAAGTCAAACAAGGTACTAACAGAGACAAGCAAGTCAGTAACCAAAACATTCAAGTCAGTGCTCATGTCAAAAAATACACTTCCAGAACCAATCAAGTCCAAAACACTCAAGTCAGTGCTCAAGTTAAACAAGGAACTAACCGAAACCACCAAGTAGACGCATACTATACCGCCAGTTTTCAACCCAGCTACAGTCAGATGTGTGTTGATGGCCCGGTTGTCTACAATACTCAGATATCAGCCCACCAATCAGGAGACCAGTCTTATGACTACATACCAAGTGACATATACATACCATGCTACCAGCCGGAAAAACCAACCTACTCAGACAGTAGTGTGAAGAATCCCAGAAACAACATACAATTTGTATAGCAATATATTACGCAACTACATGTATACAAAATTCAAGATTGGTGACTCAGCCATGTGTACATGTGGTTTGGCGTCGTAGACAGCTGAGCACATACTCCAGGATTGCCCAAAATACAGCATATCTCGGGAAACCTTCTGATCTAGCGAGACAACAGTGGAAGATAGACTTTATGGACCGCTGAGTGAATTAAAAAAGACTGTTAGATTAATAAAAGAGACAACATTCCAGTTATAGACATCTTTCAAGCGAACGAAAGAAGAAGAAGAAGACGTGTGTGTGTGCATTGAGTGTTTCGAAACAAGTATTTGCTCCGTGGCAAATGGGCTACGGACGCAATTCGTAATCCCACATACCCGCGTTTGAAACACAGCTGCTGCTATTTGTCAGCACAACGCCTTGCGTTGGATTTTTACAAATTGTTATGGGTGCTGGTCGTTCATCAGGCAATGGCAAACTTCTGAACGTATACTTGTCAAGATATCATAAACAGGCAAATTAAGATGGGGTTGACTGTGACGTCCTGAAAAGGATATACAGCTAACTTCTTGTTTTTGTAATTTGGCCTGCATAACAGGCCGGACAAAAATTTCTGAAGTAAATATCATGGACTACCTAACTGATAAATATTACAACCATGAAACCATTTATTCCTAAGTTGAATTAAGATAAAAAGAATCTATTACAAACTACTCACGTATTTAAACTAAAGCCATAGTTTTTTCTTAAACTCTGAAAATCCCGTAAATATTTTAACCTATTGTTTGTAAGGTAATCTTTAAAATGTTTATAAAAGATTGTAAAAGCTACACAATTATTTAAATTACATAATACAGTCACGCGATTGTTAGTAATATCCCTTGAAATCACTTATGTTGTTATGTACCATTGTAATATTTTAATAAAATGTTTTTCTTTTAAATGTGGTTTTGTTTCTTTTAAATGTGGTTTTATTTCGTTCAAAACAGTGTTTTTGCAAGGTGCGTTGCGTGTTTTCTTTTACATTTACAAAATACAACAAGATCTCCAGATGTCAAATGCAGCAAGATTCTCTAATTGTTTGTATAATTACTGCATACTATTCATTACATTACATACATTAATTCTTCGCAGGCATTACATGCGGTTTCTATTCAAAAATTGCATATAAATAGAAATTGTAGGCATCCTGTTCAAACATTGAGCTTTTATTGTCATAACCTACAACCAAATGTTTCTAGCCATACCGTATGAGTAATTTCTTTTGGAACAATAGGACCATTCATCTGTATTAGATTGCCCCTTGTATTTGACATTTTCGTCCTCTTAAATCAATGAACACAAATATTTCGTTAGAATGTTCCACTATATGCAACACAGCTGATCGTTTTTAATTGTAAGTACGTATTAAACACGGAAGAAGTACTAAGCTACATGGCTAGATTAATGGCTAGATTAATAGCTAGATTAATGGCTAGATTGGCTGTCGGCTCGGTGGTCATGAGTACGAATCTGCAGTGGATCAGAATTTTTACAATGGATCTGGCCTCCCTGGTCGTACTTGGCTGATGAAGTCTAATCGTCGTAACGTCCTTTATTGTCCGTCATGGTATTCTGTAAAACTGCACTACTTGGTGTTTTTTGTTAAATATTGTTTATATTTCTACAACTTTACCTCAGATAAGCAAGGAAACATCTAATGACAGTGGAAATGAGATTTGTGAGCAAAGAATGCCATGGATGGACAGAAGAACAAATGAGAAAGTTCTTTCAACAAAAAATGAAAAACAAGAAAGAAAACTGAATAGAAAAAGTAAACGCAATCAGTCCAGTTTTGTTTACAAATCATTGTACGATGAGAAATAAACTTGAAAACTTAGTGATCACTAGAAAACTTGACGGGAAAAGAAGATGTGGAAACGAAGAGATTTATGCGACGATTGCTTAGCATAATCGAGACGAAATCAAAGACCCGGCCATAGACTGGCGACGGTGTGAGATGGCGAACCAAGACTGTCTAAGGGTATTAGCATTGCACATGAAGGTGATACATTTGTCAATAGCAGAATAAACACGATTATTGTAGTGCGGCATTATCGAGCACACATTTGGCTAAACCTAAACATATATAGGTATAGTAAATATTCTGAAAATCTCAACAGAAATTTAAACAGAAATCTCAACCTTACGTGAAAATTACGCACTCAAAACACCCACATTTGGGCTGATCGCAGGTGCCAACCCAATGAAAGTGCAATGGAAGGGCCTCAGCCAGGGAGCACCATCATTTTTTTTCTGTTTGTTTCTTTTTTTTCCCCCATTGCTCTAATGCTGTGATTCCCTCTCGTATTCTACCGGGGTAGGGACTTACTTCCGTGATTTTTAAAATAAAAGTGTCTTTCATACAAAGTAGTGTGTATTTACATGGTGTAATGTGTGTTTCTGATATATATTACATATACTATTCCTCTTGCTAGCCGTGGTTCAATGACTATTCCCACACCATGTCTTGCCCTTTCTTGCTGTTCCACTCCAGAGTAAATAAACGTACAACTGTGGTGGACACAATGAATCCTTCCCCCTTTATTCTGATGTCTGCTAGTCCCATCAGTCCAATTTTTCTCTCTTCAATTGTTTCTATAAGTTCTTGTTCTTTACTATTAAAACCGCAGACATTCACTATGCCAATTTTTTTTTTTTTTTGGGTGTGCATCGTTGATCTATCTCGTAATCCATTAACATTGCCGAGTCTATATCCATTTGGGTCAATCCGTTTATACTTCGTAGGTTTTCTACGAGCAATATGAAGATCCCCTGCTGGCTTGCTAGGCAAGTCGCAGGTTTAGGACAAACATCTGACCATTGGGAGTCTTTTCCCCATGGCGAGCCATAGCCCCGTTAGCCCGTGACCTCGCGGTCATGGTTTCCCAGGTCTACACCGCGTGGAGGTGGGGTTGACCTGTGTAGTCTGCGGGTCATCAAAACAAGCCACTAATTTTCACTTTTCACTTATTCTGGGAGAGGAAAGCCGACCCTATCCCTGCTGGCTGCAGGGCCAGGCGCAGTCCACACCTTGTTGAAGAACCATCTCTAAATTACACCATTAGAGAACTCCTGTTTGCGAACGACCAAGCACTAATAGCAACATCAGGAGACCACATGAATAGTCTAAACGAAATATAACATAACATGAATATTAGCACAGGTAAAACAGATGTAATTACTTTAACTAAAGATAGAAAAAAGCAACAACAATTCACCTAAACGAAACATCCCCTGAAATAAGTAAAGAGTTTCAAGTACCTAGGAAATAGGTTCTTCAGCATTTCTTGCATCTATATCACCACGTTCCTGTCCGTCAGGGTTGAGTCGTACACACGACCGAGACTCTTTACGGGTTCCTCTACCACCTTGGAAATCGCTTGTCCTGCAACCAGAACAACCTCTCCGCAGCCTTACCCTTCACGATCGACAGACTTCTCGATTCCTTAGGTTAGTTAGTGTCAAAGACTGAAGTATAGAGGTCTGAGGTCTGCCTCAAGATAGAAGACCACCGGGAAGAGTGGTCAACCTCAAGTAGATTAGAGGTAACATAGTGCCCCGATATGAGGTCAGGGTAGGTGATAGGAAGGGGGACTATTAACTAGTTCTCTCATGAGACACGGAGGTATCGACCAGATAGTTAGTACTCTGGTCACGGCAGAATCACGCCTACGTGATAGCCACGGAGAAGTGGATTGCCACTCAATAGGAGACGGCTGCTATAAGCGTGCTGAGTGTGACAGCACGCAAAAAGCCGAAGGACGCACAAGGTCCTTCCGCGTGCTGTGTAGCCACGCGAGTAGGAAAAGTCAGACTGGGGACTGACTTCTTAGCGAGCGCATCGTTTAGTGTCGATAGGAGTTCTTTGTAGCCAAGTAGATAGAGATTAGCAATAGGGTTAGGAAACTAGTGATAGGCAATTCTGTGGCTTTGTGTGTGATTTGATAGCGACTGTTTTGTAAATGTAAAGAGCCAACGGCAATAAAATGTATCATCCATTTCCTCTCACACGACTTGCAAGTTCCTTGTGTGGTGCGAGAGAAGTAATCCTATGATGCCTGAAACATCGGTTGCTGACAGGCTAGGATTAATGTGGTGTCAGAAGTGTGGCTTGGACAAATGTTCAAGCTAATACACTTACCCACGGCTCTAGACTAAGGTTACTAGTAGTGAATTACAAGGTTTAATTTGTGTCAGTGACTGATGACGTGTGCAGACTAGAACAAGTTGCGAGCTAAGCTGTGCCTATCGTGACAAAATAATGCTTATTTGTGTTTATTGAAATATTATGTACTTAAATCATGTGTTCTTCGAAGTTGTAAGTATTGATATTATGATTTTCTTTCATGTATTTATGTAATTACTTATTTGTTTATGAATAATTATCAAATATGATTCATGGCGGAGCGATACACATGCCAGCAACATTATCGATTTTTTCAAGCTAAAAATAGCGCTGCGCCTCTGACGTATTGCGATTGACAAGCAGTTGTTTTACGCCATTTGCATTCAGCATCTGATTGTTTACAAATCGCCAAGCTGCTGCCAGCCTGAATCTGTGCTTTATATTAACTATTATTTGTTTATTTAAGTTAGTGAATGAATATATTTATTTATTTAAATATCAATATTATATTTATATTTATTTCAAAGCAGTTATTGAATTTTTTTCGTACTTTTCCTATTTGTTTACCGTCGCGATGGCACTACTTTTGGCTATGCAAATTAAACTTGGTCTGCACAACACTTCCATAGATTAAACTAGGTTAGGAACGAAAGGCATAAGACGGTAGAACGAAGACAGGACATTGACATTTAATATTAATTAAAATACATTGTATTTGTCCGGGGGCATGTCATTGTGATTGTACCAATTTGTCGAAAGTGATATGTCGTTTGCAATTTGTTAATTGTTGCTGCTCTATGAACCAGGGTGAACAACAGCTGGTTAGAAAAGTAACTCGTGTGTATGCCGAAGTGCCAAACGAGGGGACCTGAGTTGCCAAACGGTTGTGCCTGATTTTCGGGAACATTAAGATGAGTATACTCAACATATTTGGCATGCAATGTGATTAATAATGCATCTCTTTTTCAGCGTGTGATGCATTAGCATATTTTTGTGCTCTGTTTTTCAGGATAAAATTTTCCAGGTTATAAACTAAGAGTACAATTTGTAGTGCTCAAATATTAAGAAACATAACATATTGAAGATAAATAAGCCGTATCTAAGATAAATAAGTGAGTAGATGTTTGAGTGCCTGTCAAATTTATCTAATCTCCCAACAACATGGCAACTTTATCTGATGTCATAAAAGCAGGCAAAGATTTACACTACACAGGAAAGGAGCTAGAACAATATGCTGATAAGAAATTTAAAGAAGCAAAAGATGCTGAGACAGCTGAACGTGCACGAAAAGAGGATGCGGAGAGAGCTGAACGTGCACGAAAAGAGGATGCGGAGAGAGATGAACGTGCACGAGAAAGACAACACCAAAAGGAGATTAAGCAACAACAATTAGAACATGATAAGGAGATTAAGCAACAACAGTTAGAACAAGATAAGGAAATTAAACAGAAGGAATTAGAATTAAAGCAAAAGCAATTAGATCAGGAGAAAGAATTAAAACAAAAAGACTTAGAAATAAAACAAAGAGAAATAGATGAAATGGCAAGAGTGAAAGAAAAACAAATACAAGTGGAATCAGAGACACAGTTAAAGATGAAAGGTATGGATGTAGACTCACACGCAGAGATCTCTGCTACTAAACTAAAAAGTCAACAAGAAGAAAATAAGTTCAATAAATACAAAAATATTATTAAACCATTCTGTAAAGAAGATTCCTTATCAGCCTGGACAGAAAATGTCGAGTATCAGTTTAAATACCACCAAGTTCCAATAGAGATGTGGGCTATGATTTATATGAAGAATCTGAGTGGTGAGCCCCTTAAGGTGATAGAATCAATACCAACTGATCTTAGATCTAACTATCAGTACATCCATGATAGGATAATGCAACACTTTTTACTTGATGCCCCTGGGTATCAGGTTCAGTTCTCAAATTTAAAACCAAAACCTAGTGAGACTTTCATTGATTACGTCTCAGATGTCCAAAGTGTACTAAATAGGTGGCTTAATGCAGCTAACATAGGAAAAGACTTTGACAGACTTAAAAATTTAATAGCCATGGATAAAGTCATATCCACTATACCATCTCCTTTCGCTAAATTCCTGCAGCAGTCAGACATTGAGACCATAGAACAATTTGAAAAGAAAGGCTCTGCATATTTTTCCTCAAATAGAGATATTTTTAAGACTTCAAATAACGACTCTGAAATAGTTTCTTTTGTAAAGGACCAACGTAAAAACTATCAGAGTAATAGAAAACCATTTCATAGAGTCGACAAAAAGATAAGAAAGTGTCGAAATGTGTCCACTGTCAACTTTTGCATGACACTTATTCTATGTGTGATAAATCGCCTAACTATCCGGCACATCTTGAGAATGTCATTAAGAAGCAACAAAACAAGAGAACTGCATACAGGCGTGCAGTCAAATGCTTCTTCTGTTCCAGCTACGGCCATTATTCAAATAAGTGCCTGGGCCGCCAAAGAATGAAGGCCAACAATGCTATTTTGATTGATACATCTTCTGATAGTGGTAGTGAGACTGAGTGTGAAGTTGAAAATGTATTACCTTTTAAGCAATCTGAAGATGTTTGTTGTGTGAATGATGTATTAAGCTTTGACAATTGTGACCAATGTCACAAATTTCATGCAGACGATTGTGGTGTCAGAAGTGGTGCTTGAACGAAAGTTCAAGCTAATCCACTCAGCCACGGCTCTGGACTAGGATCTAATTTGTGTCAGTGACGGTAATCTGTGCAGACGAGAACAATTTGCGGGCTAGAAAATGTGCCTATCGTGACGAAATAGATTGGTTAATTGTGCTTATGAAATGTTTATTTAGTGAAATCATGTATTCTTCAAAGCTGTAAGTAGTAATATTCTTATTTTCTCATATTTATTTATGTATTTACCAATTTATTTATAAATAAGCACCAAACATGATTCATGGCGGAGCGATACACAGCCAGCCGACAATATCGATTTTTGAAAACTAAAAATAGCGCTGCGCCTCTGACGTAGAATGATTGACAAACAGTTGTCCTAGGTCATTAGCATACAGCAATCGAGGGTTTACAAAATCGCCAAGCGGCTGCTCGCCTGAATCTGTGCTTTATATTATTTATTATTTGTTTATTTGAGTTATTAAATGAATATATTTATTTATTTAAACATTATGATGTTATTTTTATTTAGTTAAAAACAGTTATTCATATTTTTGGTCCTACTTTCTCTTTGTTTACCGTCACGATGGAACTATTTTTGGCCAAGCAGATGAGACTTGGCTGCACAACACTTACAGAAATTAACTAGGTTAGTAACAAAAGGCAAATACTGTTAGAACGAAGACAGGACATTGACATTAAATTTAATTAATACATATTCTAGTTGTTCGTGAGTCTGTCATTGTCAAAGTCATTGTCCTTAGTTGTCGGATAAATCATATCGTGCAGTAGTAGTAAGTACTGCTGCCCTGCATATCAGAGGGCGAACAACAGCTGAGTACGTATACCGGTGTGCCAAATAAAGTGTCCTGATTACGAAACGTGCCTCCATCCCAAGGTACCAAACAAGGTGACCTGTGTCAACGGAGTTCCGTTCCTTGACTCTCGGGAACATTAAGTTGAGTATACCTATATTTTTGGCATGCAATGTGATTAATAGTGCATCTCTTTTTCAGCTTGTGATACACTAGCATATTTTTGTGCTCTGATTTTCCAACATAGAAATTTCGTTCAGCATAGAAACTGAAAATACAATTCATAGTCCTCAACGAGGAACAAATATAGAACATCATAGATAAATATTTGAATAAACAAATCATTGTAAGTCAACGCTAGCTAATTACTTAACAGCATGGCTACTTTATCAGATTTTATAAAAGCAGGTAAAGAATTACAATATACAGGAAAGGACTTAGAAGAATATGCTGATAAGAAATTTAAAGAAGCTGAGACAAGAAAAGAAAATGCGGAGAGAGATGAACGTGCACGAGATAGACAACATGATAAGGAGATGAAACAAAAGCAATTAGATCAAGATAAAGAATTAAAGCAAAAGCAATTAGATCAGGAGAGGGAACTAAAACAAAAAGAGATAGATGAAATGGCAAGAGTGAAGGAGAAACAAATTCAAGTAGAATCAGAGACACAATTAAAGATGAAAGGCATGGATGTAGACTCACACGCAGAGATCTCTGCCACTAAATTAAGAAGTCAACAAGAGGAAAATAAGTTCAATAAATACAAAAATATTATCAAACCATATTGTAAAGAAGATTCCATATCAGCCTGGACCGAGAATGTAGAGTATCAATTTAAATATCACCAAGTTCCATTAGAGATGTGGGCTACGATTTATATGAAGAATCTGAGTGGTGAGCCCCTTAAAGTGATAGAATCTATACCAATTGAGCTTAGATCTAGCTATCAATACATCCATGACAGGATTATGCAGCACTTTTTACTTGATGCCCGTGGGTATCAGGTTCAGTTCTCAAATTTAAAACCTAAACCTAGTGAAACGTTTATTGATTATGTTTCAAATGTGCAGAGTGTACTAAACAGGTGGCTTAAAACAGCTAACATAGGAAAAGACTTTGATAGATTAAAAAACTTAATAGCTATGGATAAGGTTATATCCACTATACCTTCTCCTTTTGCTAAATTTTTGCAGCAGTCAGACATTGAGAACATCGAGCAGTTTGAAAAAAAAGGCTCAGCATATTTTTCTTCCAACAGAGATATTTTTAAGACTTCAAATGACTCTGAAATAGTTTCCTTTGTGAAAGACCAACCAAAAAACTATCAGAGTAACAGAAAAACTTTTCAGAAATATGACAAGAAAGACAGAAAAGTCTCAAAATGTATTTATTGTCAACTTATGCACGACACTTATTCTATGTGCGACAAATCGCCAAATTATCCGGCGCATCTTGAAAATGTTATCAAGAAGCAGCAAAATAAAAGATCGGCATACAGGCGTGCAATCAAATGTTTTTTTTTGTTCCAGCTATGGCCATTATTCAAATAAGTGCCTTGGCCGCCAACGTATGAAAGCTAACAATGCTATCTTGATTGATACCTCTTCAGATAGTGGTAGTGAGGATGAGTGTGAGGTTGAAAATGAGGTTGAGGTTGACTTACCGTTTAACCAAGCTGAAGATGTGTGTTGTGCAAACGATATGTTAAGCTTCGACAGTTGTGAGCGATGTCACCAATTTCATGCAGACGGAAAGCTAGAATGTGGACATACAGTACCATTCTCATCTGAGAATGTGAATGCAGCATTAGCCTCCAGAGGCAATTTGGTGTTCCACAATGCAATGGTCAATGATGTACCATGCCAATGTTTGCTGGATAGCGGCAGCACCCTTATTGGTCTTCGGAAAGAACTAGTGAGTCCGGGTGATTACACAGGTGACACTGTCAAATGCCGAACCTTTTCGGGTAACATTGAGATTTACCCTTTGGCAAAAGCCCGTATTAATTCTCCTTTTCTTTCGGGTACCTTTACTTGTGCAATACTTGACAACCCTTGTACTGATTTAATTTTGGGGTGCTTACCCCAACTGAAACAATGTACTAGTGATGAAATAGTTGCATGGGAAAAGATGAATGCAGCTAATGCAACAACAAGAGCAGACAGTGTGAAACATCAAGACGCACTACAAGATGAGAGACTACTGTTGCTTTCTCCAACTGGCACAGATGACGCCAGCAGACAGAAATTTATAGAACAGCAGAAAGCTGACCCTAGTGTGTCTCCATACTTAAAATTATTAAAAGACAAAGCCAAAGTCACCAAAAATGCATCATGGTTCTTTAGGATTAATAATGGCATTCTAACAAGATATTATACTACTGGTAACCATGGTAATCATGGTTCTTTAGGCTTAATAATGGCATTCTAACAAGATATTATACTACTGGTAACCATGAGATTCAGCAAACGGTGTTACCTGAACAACATCGTCTAACTGTGCTAAAGATTGCACATGAGTCACCGTTTGCTGGTCATCTTGCATATGATAAAACCAAGGCCAGAATTCAGGCTCATTTCTATTGGCCAGGTTTTTGCAATGATATAAAATTATTTTGTCGTTCTTGTAATGTCTGTCAACAATTAGTACGTAAGGGTAAACATCCTACAGCTGAAGTACAACCTTCTACACTGGCTTCTAGGCCATTTGAGAGTGTGGCGGTAGATATTGTTGGACCCCTGAACCAGGTGTCCAGCAAAGGAAATCGCTTCATATTGACAATGGTCGACCTATGTTCAAGGTGGGTTGAGGCAGTAGCTTTGAAATACATCACCTCCAAAGACGTTGCCAATGTATTTCTACACCTGTTCTCACGATTCGGATTCCCACGGACCATTTTATCCGATCGTGGAACTCAGTTCATATCGGCTGCAACGCAAGCCCTTACAAAAATGTTAGGGATTAAACAACATTTTACTACAGCATACCATCCAGCCAGCAATGGAATAGTAGAGAAAATTAACGGTGATCTAAAGCATATGCTGGCTAAGGTGACAGCAGAAAACCCAGCTGATTGGGATACACTGTTACCAACAGTGCTGTTCGCCTATCGGGAGATTCCCCATTCAAGCACGGGTTTCTCACCGTTTGAATTAGTTTACGGGGCTAACCCACGGGGACCCCTAACCATTTACCATTAGGTAATAACTAATTCTATACTAATTCCCACCCCAAAAACACCTTATGAAATGGTGACAGAAACACGAGACAAGATCATGAAATCGTGTATTATAGCTAAGGCAGCTTTGGAGAGGAAGGGTCAAATCTACCGCCAATATGCAAACAAAGGGGCAAGAACAATTGAACTTGAACCAGATCAAGACATACTTTTGCTACTTCCAGGACAAAAGAAATTTACTATTGACCTCATGGCAAGGGCCATTCAAGGTGGTACGTAGAATTTCAGATGTTGACTATGAAATATCGATAAACGGACACTTAAAGATATATCATGTCAACATGTTGAAACCTTACTTTTCAAGACAAGAGACAGAAGTAGTGACAGACGAACATAGTGCACCAACACCTAGTGATCAGACGACAGACATACACAACGCAACTACACTAGTTAGCGAGACTGGCAGTTCCGACAATGGCAATACACCTAGTGAGTTAACAGAATACGCACTTAGCACCACCACCGTACTGAATCAGGTAGACGACGACGGAATGGAACTACCTGTTCCCATTGTAGACAAAACAGCGACAATGGACAGTATACATATAGATCAGGGACTAACAGACATTCAACAACGACAATTAGTAACATTAGTTACTGAGTACAAAGTACATATTCTCTGACATCCCAGGTAGGACGGACAGAATCGAACACTCCATTCTTCTTTCGGACTCTAGGCCTATCAAATGCAGGCCGTACTCTATCCCACTCAGCTATAGGGAAAATCTAAATAAGGAAATTCTTAATTTAGAAGCTAGTGGGATTATCCAAAAGTCTACATCTGAGTACTCTTTTCCAATCGTCCTAGTTAAGAAGAAAGATTCCACAATTCGTCTGTGCGTGGACTATCGAAAACTCAACAGCATCACTAAGATCGACGCAGAACCTATTCCTTCCTGCGAAGATCTTATCCTAGACATGTCTACTTCAAAAATCTTTTCAAAACTAGATCTTACTAAGGGATATTGGCAGGTCCCTATGCAGGCTCAATCTATGCATCTTACTGCGTTTTCAACACCTTTAGGACTGTACGAATGGCGATTTCTTCCTTTCGGACTTCGAAGTGCTCCTGCCACTTTCGTACGCTTAACTAGAGATCTATTGCATGGAGTGACGAATACTGTGACCTATATAGATGATATATGTGTCCATACTGAATGACTGGACAACACACTTACTGAAACTCAGACATGTCTTTGATAGGTTGCGACTCTTCGGTCTCACTGTCAAACCGAGCAAAGTTGAACTAGGCCTAAAAGAAATTGAATTTTTGGGTCATGTCATCTCTCAAGGGTCAGCTCAAGACTGACAATAGGATTATTACAAAAATTATGAATCTGACCATTCCTACCACGAAAAAACAGGTCAGAAGCCTTCTAGGATTAGTAAATTACTATAGTAAATTTATTCCAAATTTAGCGGAAATTACAAGTGTATTTTCCAATGTTTTAAAAGCATCTGTAAAATTGGATGTGAAAGATGCATTATTAATTTCTGCATTGTCAAAATTGAAAATTCTCTTTAGTAATGTACCAATCCTCCGCTTGCCTAACCCTAGGCTCGTTTATTATCTTAGGACAGATGCCAGCAGGATCTCCATCGCTGCAGTACTAGGCCAATTTTATGAGGGCATCTTCCATCCGATTTGCTACGTGAGCCGTAAGATCACACCTGCCGAGTCCAGATATTCCATATCAGAGTTGGAGGCCCTAAGCGTCATCTATGCGGTGAGAAAGCTCCATCGATTTCTGGCGGGTGTGCACTTCATTGTCCAGACCGACAATTCTCCCATCACGGTCATCCAGAGTGGTGTGCATCGAAATGACCGGAATATACAGGTGGTCTCTGATCCTTCAAAACTATACCTTTAGTATAGAACATATCAAGGGTAAGGACAACATTCTGGCTGATACCCTAAGTAGACCATCTGGGGTAGAAATACCTGAAATCCCACATATAAATGTAGAGTGATAGTTAGTACATGAATATATTATATTATTCTATGTAAAATAGGTTACATATACATCGACATTATGTGCTTAATCATGTACCAAGAACAGTGAACTATCATGTGTCCGTAGACATCAAGTGAAGAACTGTGCTGCAAAACGTAGATATCACCGTGTGAAATAGGACAGCTCATTACCAACTAAGCTCCATTCCGGTGTATCATTTGTGTGAAGCGCAGAAAACAGTGTCAGAACAATGCTTAATTACAGACACGAAAAGACTGAGCTACGACACCAGCGAACTCTACACGTGCACTACCGATAGAACACTAGTATGACTGTGCAATGTATTTCAGATACCCAGGCAAAGTGTGTATATATATTATGCCTATAAAACCAATGTACAATCATGAAGGCAACAACTTACCTGAGGTAGCTGAATACCATGTATATAAACTTATTGTGATATGTAAGATAACATTTTAAGATGGTGATAAATTAGAGGTAGAATAGGAGATATAATAGTTTTCATTTATGTTAATAGGTTAGACAGTTCAATAATTAACACACTTACTTAGCTTAAAATTAAATTAGAATAGTAATTTAGACGTAAGAATAGGGAATTACAAACTAGATTAAAAGTTTGATAGGAATAGTACCATTTAGGTTGATATATGTCACTTAGCTTCATTTCGGTTCAGTTCATTCCATCTTAATGTAACCATACCACCTATCAAATATTACCATTTAGTAATATCATCATTTTACATCACAATAGGATAAAAAGATTAGATAAGTGAACATACATCATTTACACCTATTTAGATTAAGAATATCACTCATATAATTCCTTTGTGCATTTAAAAACATTAGTTAGTAGAGTGTTAGAAAATTACATAATTTGTGTTCACATCATCCATGTAATTAAGGTACATAACTCACGTCACATTAATTACATTTAAATAGTTAGATTACATCCCTTAGATTAGACAAACATAACGATTAATATAAACATATCATATAATTAACATGACAAAATTTAGTTAACACATTAAATACATATTTATAGAATTAATATTATTATGTTAGGATTTAGAGTGGTAGTTAGTATAATATAATGGATGATGAGACCAAGGGGATACACCATCAACCCTTTCTCGTCCATGTAAATATAGTGTAAATACATGACTCGTGCAGCGATTTTCGCACAGTCATTGGGCTCAACTATCTCAACTATCTCAAACTGAGCCAAACCTGTACAGTGTCACTCCAAGGTTTTTAAATAATCGGAAGGATGAGTGTGGCAGGATAAAAGATGTGTGACAGAATTAAGGATGAAAGAAGTGTGACAGAAGTGTGAAAGTGAGAGCGAATGGAAAATAGACGGGAGAGAGTGAGATCAGTCAGCAAATTCTTCTGCTGCCTGGCGCGACTTTTAATGTTTTAGTGTTGGTTTTCGTTATTGAGAATGTGTTAGTGTGAATGTGTGTCTGTAAGATAGGTTAGAACTTAGATTAGTGTATTTTGGGATTCATAACAAGGGAATGTAGTCACGAATTAGTGTTATACACCTGTTTGTGGACACATTTAACCAAATTATGACACTTAAAAAACTAACATACATACACATAGGAGGTAGAAACATAGGTTAGAAGTTAGATTAGTAGATTAATTACATCCAAACACACAAACAACCAGAAAAACAAACAGATAAATTACATACACTTTTTCTAGATCAAAGGGAGATAACTTCGCGTCAGGGGACATAATAGACAACGAAACACTAACTTAACAGTGAAATGGAACTTTACACGCGGAAGCGTAATAGGTAAAACCTGTCGCACACACCTTGTGTAATGGTTGTTAAATATTATATGGGGGACATGAAGCAATTCATGTGTTGACCCTTAAGAAAGTCAACTTTGTATGGGTAGTAAGTTAATTTACTATGTGAGGGCAGGTCTTATAAGACAACGGTCCGGTTCAGACATACCTCTAATGAATATAATATTGCATGTGAGAAGAGGGCTCACGCCAACCAGTCAAGTTTGTGGCGATTGCCAGTAGCCAAGTAGAGTTTTGCTACATTGTGACAATAGTCAGTAGAAGTCTATTAGAGTGCCCAAAGCCAGGTTATCTAGAGTCTTTGACAAAAAAAATTAGAGACATTAATTTTTTTTTAGAAACCTCTTGCGTCACAACCAATGAGTGAAAGTTGATGACGCAAAACAGGAGGGGTGGGTGTGTGTCAAAGACTCGACCGCATCCCCTCCGCCAGGAAGAGCAGTCAATCTTGAAGAGGCCAGGAGGTGATACGGTGCCCGAGGTAAGGGCAGGGGAGATGAGGTAATGGGAGATGGTTATCCATTCCCTCATGAGACTACGCAGGCGTTGTTCAGAGAGTCAGCACTCTAATCACGATAGCATCACGCCTCGTGGTAGCCACGGAGAAGTTGAGTATCCACTCAACATACCACGTCTGCGATCAGCGTGCCATGTGAGGCAACTACGCACCAAGGTCAAGGTCGATCCGCGTGGTGTGTGACGAGGGGATGAAAGGACGTCAGACGGGAAGGACAGGACTTGTAGTGTGCACCTCGTTAGAGTAGCGATAGGGGTTTTGTGTTTAACTAAATAGATAGAGAGTTAGCATAGGCATTAGCAACTAGTGATAGATAATTTCTGTGGCTTTATGTTGTGTGTTTACTAGCGACTGTCACCTGCGTGTAGCGAGCCAACGGCAATAAAATGTACCAGTTATTTTCCTCGCACACGACTTGCAAGTTTTCTTGTTTCGGTGTGGGAGAAGTATCCGATAGTGCCTGTCAGTTGAGTTGTTGACAGGCATATTGTAACATCCTCCGTAGAGAATGCAAATGCAGTTATAGCCTCCAGAGGCAATCTATTGTTTCACTCTGCAATGGTCAATGAGAAGCCATGCCGATGTTTGCTTGACAGTGGGAGCTCTATTATTGGTGTTAAGAAGGAACTTATTAATCCAAAGGATTATACTGGTGAATCTGTAAAATGCCGTACTTTGTCGGGTAATATAGAAACCTATCCTCTGGCAAGAGCCCGTATAAACACCCCGTTCCTTTTTGGTACCTTTACTTGTGCAATACTAGACAACCCTTGTACTGATTTAATTCTTGGGTGTCTACCCCAGCTAAGGCACTGTACAGATGAAGAAATATCTGTCTGGGAGGAGAAGAATGGTTTCACTCCAGTGAACAGTGCAGATATCCTCAAACATCACAGTCCTAACAAAAGTGCTAGACCCATAATACTTGAAACTGATCAAGACGTAATGGTGCTACTACCAAACAAGCATAATAAAATGGTAACTTCATGGCAAGGGCCTTTTAAGGTGATACAAAAACTTTCAGATGTCGACTATGAAATATCGATAAACGGACACTTAAAGATATTTCATGTCAACATGTTGAAACCCTACTTTTCACGACAAGAGACAGAAGTAGAGACAGACGAACACATTGCACCCACACCTAGTGATCAGACGACAGACATACACAACGCAACTACACTAGTTAGCGAGACTGGCAAAGCCGACGAAGTGCATACACTTAGTGAGAATACAGAAAACGCACTTAGCCCCACTACCGTACTGAATCAGGTAGACGACGACGGAATGGAACTACCTGTTCCAATTGTAGACAAGACTGCGACATTTGATAGCATACGGATAGAACAGGGACTAACAGACGTTCAACGACGACAATTAATAGAATTAGTGACGGAGTATAAAGACATATTTTCTGACATTCCAGGTAGGACGGACAGAATCGAGCACTCCATTCTTCTTTCGGACTCTAAGCCTATCAAATGCAGGCCGTACTCTATCCAACTCAGCTATAGAGAAAGTCTAAATAAGGAAATTCTTAATTTAGAAGCTAGTGGGATCATCCAGAAATCTACCTCTGAGTACTCCTTTCCAATCGTCCTAGTTAAGAAAAAAGACTCTACAATTCGTCTGTGTGTGGACTATAGAAAGCTCAACAACGTCACTAAGATCGACGCAGAACCAATTCCTTCCTGCGAAGATCTTATTCTTGACATGTCCACCTCCAAAAATCTTTTCTAAATTAGATCTTACTAAGGGATATTGGCAGGTCCCTATGCAGACTCAATCCATTCATCTTACTGCTTTTTCAACATCTTTAGGACTTTACGAGTGGCGTTTTCTTCCTTTCGGACTTCGAAACGCTCCTGCCACTTTCGTACGCTTAACTAGAGATCTACTTCATGGAGTGACGAATCCAGTGACGTATATAGATGATATATGTGTCCATACAGATGACTTGACAACACACTTACTAAAACTAAGACATGTCTTCGACAGGTTGCGACTCTTCGGTCTCACTGTCAAACCGAGCAAAGTCGAATTGGGCCTACAAGAAATTGATTTTTTGGGTCATGTCATTTCACAAGGTCAACTAAAAACTGACAATAGAATTATTACCAAAATTATGAACCTGACCATGCCTACAACAAAGAAGCAGGTCAGAAGCCTTTTGGGTTTAGTAAATTACTATAGCAAGTTCATACCAAACTTAGCTGAAATTACAAGTGTATTTTCAAATGTTGTAAAAGTATCTGTAAAATTAGATGTCAAAGATGCATTATTAATTTCTGCATTGTCAAAATTGAAAATCCTGTTTAGTAATGTACCAATCCTCCGCTTGCCTAATCCTAGGCTCGTTTATTATCTTAGGACAGATGCCAGCAGAATCTCCATCGCTGCAGTACTAGGCCAGTTTTATGATGGCATCTTCCATCCGATTTGCTACGTGAGCCGCAAGATCACACCTGCTGAGTCCAGATATTCCATATCAGAGTTGGAAGCCCTAAGCGTCATCTATGCGGTGAGGAAGCTGCATCGATTTCTAGCGGGTGTTCACTTCGTTGTCCAGACTGACAACTCCCCAATCACGGTCATACAAAGTGGTGTGCATCGGAATGACCGTATATACAGGTGGTCGTTAATACTACAAAATTATACTTTTAGTATAGAGCATATTAAGGGTAAGGACAACATTCTGGCTGATACCCTTAGTCGACCATCTGAGGTAGAAGTACCGGAGATTCCACATGAGAGTGTAGAGTAATAGAGGTTAAATTAGTACATTAGAATATTCTATGTGAAATATTTTACGAATACATAGACATTATGTTCCGAACTATGTACTAAGAACAGTGAACTACCATGTGTCCGTAGACATCAAAAGAAGAACTGTACTCCAAGAACAAGTATACCACCGTGTGAACTAAGACAGCTCGTTACATACTAAGCTCCATATGTGTTCCGGTGAATCAGCTGTGTTAAGCAGGGAAAAAACAGTGTCAGAACAGTACATAAATAACAGACACGAAAATACTTGTCTACGACACCAGCGAACTCTACAAGTGCAATACCCATAGAACAACAAGTATGACTGTGTAATGTATTTAATATACCCAGGACAATTGTGTATATATATTATGCCAATGAAAGCAATTTCTAAACATTAGGGCAACGACTAACCTGAGGTATTTAAATACCATGTATATATATACTTATTGTGATATGTATTATAACGTTTTAATATAGTGATAAATTATAGTTAGATTAGGTCACTCTAAGATACATTTAGATTTAGGAAATATAATAGTTTTCATTTTTTTAGTAGTTTAGATAGATCATTAATTTACCCACTTACTTAGCTTAAAAGTAGATTAGGATAGTAATTTAAACGTAATAACATATAATTATAAACTAGGATAAAAAGTTTAGATAGTAATAGTACCATTTAGTTTGTTACATTTCACTTTGTTTCATTTCACTTAAGTCCATTCCATCGTAATGAACCAGTCCATTTAACAAACATGTTCATTAAGTATCATGAGAGGATAAAAGGATTATACAAATAAACATACATCATTTACACCATTTAGAGTAAGAATATCAATCATATATTTTTTTCATTTAAAAACATTAGTTATAATTTTATTATATTTCACATTACCCATGTCAGAAAGGTACATAATTTATTACATTTCACATTACCCATTTCAGAAAGGTACATAACTCATCTCACATCAATTTCATTTTAAATAGTTAGATTACTTCCCTTAAATTAGATTAAAGTAGGTAACACATTAAATACATATTTATAGAACTAGTATTAATATTTCAGTATTTAGAGTATTATTTCAGTAGAATGTAGTCATTAATACCAGGGTACAAACCATCAACCCTTTTTCTTACATGTAAATATGTTGTAAATACATGACTCGTGCAGCAATTGAAGCACAGTCATTAAGCTCAACTTTGTCAAACTGAGCCAAACTTGTACAGTGTCACTCCAAGGTTTTTAAATAATTGTGAGGGTAAAAGATGTGTGACAGAAGTGTGAAAGTGAGAGCATATGTAAAATATACAGGGAGAGTGAGATCAATCAGCGGATTTTTTCTGCCGCTCAACGATACTTTTTTAATTTTTGTCTGCGTCAAATGTTTGCTTTCGATGTTGAGAATGTGCTGTCTTGAATGTGTTGTGTGTAGTTTAGTGTAGATCTTAGAGAAAGTATTTTAAGTCTCATAAGACGGAAACGTAGTCACGAATTAGTGTTATACACTTGTTTGTGGCCACATTTAACCGAATTATGGCACTTGAAAACTAACTTACATACACATGATAGATAGATACACATGCTAGAATGTAGATTATATTATTAATTACATCCAAACACGCAAACAACCAGAAAGACACACATGTAAATTGCATACATTTTGTGTAGATCAAAGGGAGATAACTCCGGGTCAGGGGACATAATAGACAACGAAACACTAACTCAACAGTGAAAGATAACTTTACACGCGGAAGCGAGATAGGTAAAGCCTGTCGCACACAGCTTGTGTAATGGTTGTTTAATATTATATGGGGGACATGAAGCAATTCATGTGTTGACCCTAAGAAAGTCAACTTTGTATGGGTAGTGAGTTAATTTACTATTTGAGGGCAGGTCTTATAAGACAATGGTCTGGTTCAGACATACCTCTAATAAATATAATATTGCGATTGAGAAGAGGGCTCACGCCAACCAGACAAGTTTGTGGCGATTGCCCGTAGCCAAGTAAAGTGATACTACATTGTGACAATAGTCAGTAGAAGTCTATTGAGTTACCCAAAGCCAGGTTATCAGCAGTCTTTGACAAAAATTAGATACACTAATTTTTTAGAAACCTCTTGCGTCACAACCAATGAGTCAAAGTTGATGACGCAACACAGGAGGGGAGGGTGTGTGTCAAAGACTGAAGTATAGAGGTCTGAGGTCTGCCTCAAGATAGAAGACCACCGGGAAGAGTGGTCAACCTCAAGTAGATTAGAGGTAACATAGTGCCCCGATATGAGGGCAGGGTAGGTGATAGGAAGGGGGACTATTAACTAGTTCTCTCATGAGACACGGAGGTATCGACCAGATAGTTAGTACTCTGGTCACGGCAGAATCACTCCTACGTGATAGCCACGGAGAAGTGGATTGCCACTCAATAGGAGACGGCTGCTATAAGCGTGCTGAGTGTGACAGCACGCAAAAAGCCGAAGGACGCACAAGGTCCTTCCTCGTGCTGTGTAGCCACGCGAGTAGGAAAAGTCAGACTGGGGACTGACTTCTTAGCGAGCGCATCGTTTAGTGTCGATAGGAGTTTTTTTGTAGCCAAGTAGATAGAGATTAGCAATAGGGTTAGGAAACTAGTGATAGGCAATTCTGTGGCTTTGTGTGTGATTTGATAGCGACTGTTTTGTAAATGTAAAGAGCCAACGGCAATAAAATGTATCATCCATTTCCTCTCACACGACTTGCAAGTTCCTTGTGTGGTGCGAGAGAAGTAATCCTATGATGCCTGAAACATCGGTTGCTGATAGTTAGTTAGTTAGTTAGTTAGTTAGTTAGTTGAGGTTCCAACTTCACGGCAACGAGTCGTCCCCATTCTGCTCCATTCCCGTGCCAGCGAATATCACACAAAATGCTCCCCACTGTCCAATGTGAAAAGTGGAATACAATGGAGTCTTGTCAATCCAACAAGCTCGCACAGGTACACTGTGCATAATGTCGCCGTTAGAATGCCACCACAGAATTCATCCACACTCGCCACAGTTCATCGTCGATGAACTAAGGACTCGGCAGTCTCCAGAAAGACCTCCTTGACGCGGGTTTTCTCACATGGCTCGGTCTCTTACCGCAGGGCGAACCGCCGAAAGTGTCGCACAAAGCACGAACTCCGCAGCTTCAGCGCCGACTCCCAGGAGTCTCCCGAAAATGCACTCGTGAACCGAAAGGGCAAACCAGTCAGTTCAGCAACCGCCGGTAGCCATTGTTCTGAACATGCAGCTCACTGTACAGGACAGATTTAAAAGCATTCCACGCGAATTTCATAGCTCACAGTGTCGCCCACTCACTCACTCAGTAGCAGAGCGACGGAACCATGTACTGCCAGTCCAACATGAAGAAAATGCGATTGTAAACCGTAGCCACAAGCATAAACACGCAACATTCCCCAACGGTTCAATACCTAACCGCTATGCTGGCGACTGGAAACGATCTAAATCTTTTAGGTCTGAAGCTCATCCTGCACCAGCGAATCAGATCGTCCAGTCTGAGGAGGATGCTGCTAGCATGACTCTTCTTCGGTGTCAGGCTTGTCGTACTGTCCATGAAGGCTTTCAGCGGCGAGGTGTTCTTCCCTTCGCTGAGTTTCGGACCGTGTGCGTAGCCAGATTCCGCAGCCATGACAAATAATATCGGCGAAATCGTACATCCCATGGCAATACCCACTTGCAAGTCGATCCACCTCGTCGTGAACGTTCTGGTCGAGAAACGAAGAGAGAAGCCCGAGAAGTACTGCACAATAATTTCCGTGATGTTCTCTGGCACGTGATCAGCCTTGAGTGCATGCCACAGCAGCTGGTGGGGCACTGATCCATACGCGTTGGCCAGATCCAACCAAATCAAATCAAATATATCACATGATATACTGATAGTTATCGATTTACGTTGGCCTCGTGGTGTAGTCGGTAGCACGTCAGATTTTGATTCCGGAGGTCTGTGTCCGAATCACAGCGGGACCCAGAATTTCATGTCTTTTTCATTACTTAATTTCAATGTTTTCACTTTTTATTTTATTTATTTATTGTTTTATTTTCTTGCGTTCGCTCACTTTGATGTCAAACTACTACTTCTCGTGGACTGGACTGATTGTTGGATGTGGTTTAGCTTTCCCTATAACCAGTGTCTCACCCTCAGGCGAACCCAGCCCGACTTCTGAAGTACTTGTAATTTAGTTCACAAATCAAGGACGAGAAGACAATATTTTAGTCCAACTAAGAGGAGTGGGGGTTGAACCCGCGACCTCGGCATCAGCACACATGATTTTTAATAGCGGGGGCCGTTAGCCCTTCGGCCGCGCTGTCTTCCACACTTGATACTAAAATAAGAACATCGTACACATCGAACCACCTTTCAAAACTACCACTCCAAGAAAAAAACAAAAAAAAAACAAACAAACAAAAAACAAAAAACGCAAAAAAAAAAAAAATGAAAAAGAAAAAGAGGAATGAAAAATTAAATAAAATACGCCAATTGATTCCCCTAATTACACACACTCGTACAACCCAATTACGGTAGTCCTAGTTATCATTCAATAAAAAGATGTCAATTTAAACGAGAAAAAGACTGTTGAGGGGATACATAGAGCCTGTTCTTTTGTATGGATGTGAAACTTGGACAATGAGCAGTGAAGCTGAAAAACATCTGATGGCTGCAAAAATGTGGTTTCTGAGGAAGATGCAAAGAATACCATGGACAGACAGAAAAACCAATGACCAAGTACTACAGGAAACAAATGAACATCGTAAGCTGATTGGAGAGATTAGACGTAGACAGTCAAAATATTTTGGACATATTATGAGAAGAAATGGATTGGAGAACTTGGTGACAACTGGCAAGATCGAAGGGAACAGACCAAGAGGAAGACCGAGAGGAAAATACCTGGATGGCTTGGCCACATGGCATGGAAGGGACAAGAACACTGAGCTCATCCACAACACTGGTAATCGAGTGAAATGGCGAGTCATGACCGCCCACGCTTTCCGGCATGGCACATAATTGATTGATTGATTGAGTTATCATTTGTAATGATTTCTCATCACACACTAGTTAGACTAGTGGTTCTCAACCTTTTTTGGCCCATGCACCCCTTCACCATATGTTCAGAATGTCATTCCCTCCTTTCGCATTTCAACCCCATACATTCCTTCCTCCTCCCTACACCTTATATGTAAAAATGAAAACTAAATTTAATAACACATACTAGAACAAGTCTAGACGTCTATATAAAGCGTGATTTGCGGGTCTACTTACGTTTTAAAACGAATTTCAGAAGGACGGGAAGAACAGAACCGTAATGTATGGAGGGGAAAACAATATCAAGTAATCTGTTCGTGCATTAACGCGATCTTGAAATAATCTTAATCACCGCCACCCCATGGAAACCCTAAAATGACTCCCCCCCCCCTCCCCCCCCTGGGGAGGAATTCCCCACCGGTTGAGAATCACTGTTTTAGACTCTTCGCTGCTTGTTGAAGTTGACGACGGAGCACCTATGGCAATGTCCCGAGAGCTGTGATATCGATTCCTGACTCGGTGAACTCAACTCTATGTAGTAAGCCTGGTGTGTCCTATACTGATTCTTACGCCAAGTCTTATCTGTTGCAGTCCCCTGCCACTTCTACCATGTCGTCCCCAGATCGTTCATTTCTCTGTGAACTATCTTCACTTCGTGCCCTCAAGTCGCCTCTATTTGATTTCCTCTAGACATGAATGTGTAGACCTACATGTGTAGACAGTGACAGACGTTTCCTTAACTCTGAGCAGTGTTTAGATCACAATTATGACGGAAAAGATCCAACAAATCAAAACACAGCTAGACGTCACGTGTGAATAAACATGTAAATAATTCTAGCGGTAAAACTGTCAAACAGAAATCATTCACTCGAGGCAAGTTACTCGCACCGACACATCGTTGGACCGCCGAAATGTCCAGTCCACCCACCCGTGCCTTCTTGTGTGTGTTCACTGGATACAAACTGTTGCTGGATTATTTACAATGTTCAGAAACTTCATAGTTAAGATAAATTTGATGCAAGTCTTCGAAATGCCGCCCCTAACATGTTTTTTTTTCCATTAAAAAATGCTGCCTACGTATGAAGCCCCCTTACGGTGCCGTTTGATGCGGCCGCCTTTCTGTATTATAGCACGGCATCGCCTGGTTAAGGCGACTTCAACGACTCCTCGAGAAGAACTTTGTGGGGGCGGTGAAAACCCCCAAGTGAACCATCATCATATATGTGACCCACGTAGGAATAAACACATGGTCATTGTGTGCAAGCCAGCGGTGACCGGTTGTAGAGAATTACCACTTGGATATCCCAGCATCAGGTAAGTGCCCAGTATTTCCTGTACGTTGTGGAATGTAAGTAACGTATTACATGTACGTTGTAGTATGCAAGTAAAGTATAATATGTACGTTGTAGAATGTCAGTAAAGTATTACCTGTATTTTTTAGAATGTCTGTAAAGCATTACCTGTATTTTCTAAAATGTCAGTAAAGTGTTACCTGTATGTTATAGAATGTCAGTAAAGTGTTACCTGTATGTTATAGAATGTCAGTAAAGTATCACCTGTATGTTGTAGAATGTCAGTAAAGTGTTACCTGTATGTTATAGAATGTTTGTAAAGTTTTACCTGTATTTTCTAAAATGTCAGTAAAGTGTTACCTGTATGTTATAGAATGTCAGTAATGTATTACCTGTATGTTATAGAATGTCTGTAAAGTATTACCTGTATTTTCTAAAATGTCAGTAAAGTATTACCTGTATGTTATAGAATGTCAGTAAAGTATTACATGTATGTTGTAAAATGTCAATAAAGTGATACCGAGGGACCTGTTCCAACGCCTGGTTATATAGTATTGGGTATGCTGGTAGTTACTAGTGTGTATACACTGTTCCAACGCCAGGTTATATAGTATTGGGCATGCTGGTAGTCTCTAGTGTGTATAAACTGTTCCAACGCCTGGTTATATAGTATTGGGTATGCTGGTAGTCACTAGTGTGTATAAACTGTTCCAACGCCTGGTTATATAGTATTGGGTATGCTGGTAGTCTCTAGTGTGTATACACTGTTCCAACGCCTGGTTATATAGTATTGGGTCTGCAGGCAGTCTCCAGTGTGTATAAAACAATATACACCCAAGGGCGATGTGGTCACCATCAGGCCGGCTGCACTTTGTTTACACCGCCCATTGTTAGAGCTGGTTCTCTAGTGACGTTAATGTTAAATCTCTCTCGTAATGTCGTTAGCACGGTCGGCCGCAGGTTAGATTCCTGAGCTAGCCGTCAGCAAAAGTGGGGGAAAGATTGCCCACATTATTCCTCCTTGCATTGACAATGAGAAACTAGGTTTGGAATTGAATTGTAAGAAAATAGATCATGGTCGTCTCCAAGAAGAAAGAAATACCACATTGTAACATCCAAGTGAATGGAAATATTCTTAAACAGTTGAATCGGTGTTACTATCTCGGAACAGTCGTATCATCTATTGGAAGATGCCTTGCAGAGATTGGATCAAGAATTGCCATGGCAAAGGTAGCCTTCTGCAAAATGGAAACCAAACTCACCAACAGAAAGTTGTCAATTGCTGTTAGAAGTAGTGTTTAAGTACTATATGGAACCCATATTGTTGTTGTTGTGTGTGTGTGTGTGTGTGTGTGTGTGTGTATGTGTATGTGTGTGTGTGTGTGTGTGTCTGTGTGTGTGTCTGTGTGTGTATGTGTATGTGTGTGTATATGTGTGTGAGTGTGTGTGTGTGTGTGTGTGCGTGTGTGTGTGTGTGTGTGTGTGAAACACGGACAATTAACAGACAAGTTGAGAAACATCTCAAGGCGGTAGAAATGTGCATTTTTAAGAAAAATACAAAAATATATCATGGACGGAGAGAAAATCAAATGAGAAAGTCCTTCAAGTGGCAAATGAAAAACGGAGACTGATTGGGGATATCAGACGGTGACATTCATGATTTTTGTGGACATGTTATGAGAAATGGACTTGCAAATTTAGTGACGACTGGTAAGCTTGAAGGGAAAAAAGCAAGAGGAAGACAGAGGGATAAATACCTTGATGATTTGGCAGTATGGCATGGTCGAGACAAGAACACAGACCTGATTCGAGATTCTGGTGACCGTTTGAGCTGGCTAACCATTACCAACCACGCCTTTCGGCACGGCACTTGATGGTGATGATTCAGACCGACTTACAAAATGGAGGGGGAAAGTTGCTTCGAGACACATTATTATGATTACCGGTAACTATTTTTAGACTGAATTTAAAAAGCAAGTTAATTGCATCTCCTGTACAGGACGTTACAGTTAACCCTAGCATATTTTAGCTCTGTGATTTCTTGGCAAGTTTACGCCCAGTAGTTTGCCATTGCTTTCTGAGCGACCTAAACTCATACCATTTCATAAAATTACCAGCATCAGGCAGTCTGCTGCCAAATCGCACCTGTGTTTCGAACGCGGAATGCGGAATTACAATCTGCGTCCGTAACCCCTTTGCAATAGGGGGAGGTAAAAACAAGAGGCTCGACTTCATTGCACCGGGTTTTATCGTATATCGATCCGCTGCTTTCCGCAGAACGGCCTGGCGAAAGTGTCCCACAGAGTGCGAACCCCGTATCTCCAGGGACGACCTTCAGACGTGAAAAAACAGCACTCGTGTCGACCCGCAGGGATCTCTGAAATATCTGCACTCGTGTCGACCCGCAGGGATCTCTGAAATATCTGCACTCGTGTCGACCCGCAGGGATCTCTGAAATATCTGCACTCGTGTCGACCCACAGGGATCTCTGAAATATCTGCACTCGTGTCGACCCGCAGGGATCTCTGAAATATTTGCACTCGTGTCGACCCCCAAGGGTCTCTGCAGAAATTGCACTCGCCAGCTGAATGACAGAGTCCGAAAACGAACCGACTTTCGTACACTGTGATGGCGGCTTGATCACATGGTCACGGCGACCCTCACACTGGATCGACCTTACAACCAAGGTCAATGATAAATATTCCGCATCTTGAGTCGTATTCGAATAAATAACACAGGCTGGCACGCAAAGATGCTGGTCATTGAATTCTCGATAAATTCTGACCTGAGGTACAACTCTTTTGTGGAAAGTGCACAAAATAACATTTGAAAATCATAACCTGGATAGAGAAATTAGACACAGACAATCAAAATGTTTTGGGCACTTTATGAAAAGAAATAGATTAAAGAACTTGGTGACAGCTGGCAAGATTGAGTGGAAAGGAACTAGCGGAAGACGTCGAGGTAAATATTTAGATAGCGTGGCCACATGAGATGGTCGAGAAAAAACACGAAGCTGATCCACGACTCTGGTGATCGCGTGAGATGTGGAAACATGACCGCACATGATTATTGGCACGGCATATGCTTAAAACCAACAGATCATACATGTACGGATCAGAAATCTTTTGGCATTGGAAATCTAAAAGTGTAGGTAGAGTAGATTGATTGATTGATTGATTGATTTAAGAACCGACATCACAGCATTCGGGGCATTCCCATAAGCGCTCCGTCCCCAACCTCAGAAGCCAGAGGTGGAGTAGACCGTTGGTCAAGCCTGATTGTAAGATTAGAGACCTTGAAAAATATCGGACCATAAATGTACAGGTCATAAATCTTTTGGCATTGGAAATCTAAAAGTGTAGGTAGAGTATACCGTTGGTCAGGCCTGATTGTAAGATTAGAGAACCTTGAAAAATATCGGACCATAAATGTACAGGTCAGAAATCTTTTGACATTGGAAATCTAAAAGTGTAGGTAGAGTAGACCGTTGGTCAGGCCTAATTGTATGATTAGAGAATTGACCCATAACATAATAATTTATGGCATATGTTTTTTTTTCTGATTTACACACATTTGATGCTGGGCCGTTTTTACGAATTTCGTTCCCTGTGTTGAGATTCTCCTTGAGGCATCCATGGGGGTAGAAAGGTGCACTCATGGGGTGATCAAGTGAGTAGAATCGGGCAATTATGGGGTGATCATAGGAGTTTTTTGTTTTTTTTTGGTTCATATATCCTTTAAATGACATCGCTGTCAACATCAGCATTTTTCAGCTGATTGTTGATTTCTTGGCAAGATTACTCTCAGTAGTTTGCCATTGCTTTCTGAGCGACCAGCTCACATACCCTGCAAGTTACCGACGCGGAGAGAACCGCTACTGATTCTCGCGCACGTCACGTTACTCTCGAGAGGATACGGTATTACGGAGAAAGTCGTGTAACCCATAGGCCAGGGAGACTGGTGAGAATAGGAGCAGAAAGGGGCAATTATGCGGTGATCATTGAAGTAGGTAGTAACACTCATGGGGTGATCATTGGAGTAGGTAGTGACACTCATGGGGTGATCATTGAAGTAGGTAGTCACACTCATGGGGTGATCATTGAAGTAGGTAGTGACACTCATGGGGTGATCATTGAAGTAGGTAGCGACACTCATGGGGTGATCATTGGAGTAGGTAGTGACACTCATGGGGTGATCATTGAAGAAGGTAGTGACACTCATGGGGTGATCATTGGAGTAGGTAGTGACACTCATGGGGTGATCATTGGAGTAGGTAGTGACACTCATGGGGTGATCATTGGAGTAGGTAGTGACACTCATGGGGTGATCATTGGAGTAGGTAGTGACACTCATGGGGTGATCATTGGAGTAGGTAGTGGCACTCATGGGGTGATCATTGAAGTAGGTAGCGACACTCATGGGGTGATCATTGGAGTAGGTAGTGACACTCATGGGGTGATCATTGAAGAAGGTAGTGACACTCATGGGGTGATCATTGGAGTAGGTAGTGACACTCATGGGGTGATCATTGGAGTAGGTAGTGACACTCATGGGGTGATCATTGGAGTAGGTAGTGACACTCATGGGGTGATCATTGGAGTAGGTAGTGACACTCATGGGGTGATCATTGGAGTAGGTAGTGACACTCATGGGGTGATCATTGGAGTAGGTAGTGACACTCATGGGGTGATCATTGAAGAAGGTAGTGACACTCATGGGGTGATCATTGGAGTAGGTAGTGACACTCATGGGGTGATCATTGAAGAAGGTAGTGACACTCATGGGGTGATCATTGGAGTAGGTAGTGACACTCATGGGGTGATCATTGAAGAAGGTAGTGACACTCATGGGGTGATCATTGGAGTAGGTAGTGACACTCATGGGGTGATCATTGAAGAAGGTAGTGACACTCATGGGGTGATCATTGGAGTAGGTAGTGACACTCATGGGGTGATCATTGAAGAAGGTAGTGACACTCATGGGGTGATCATTGGAGTAGGTAGTGACACTCATGGGGTGATCATTGAAGTAGGTAGTGACACTCATGGGGTGATCATTGGAGTAGGTAGTGACACTCATGGGGTGATCATTGAAGTAGGTAGCGACACTCATGGGGTGATCATTGAAGTAGGTAGTGACACTCATGGGGTGATCATTGAAGTAGGTAGTGACACTCATGGGGTGATCATTGAAGTAGGTAGCGACACTCATGGGGTGATCATTGGAGTAGGTAGTGACACTCATGCGGTGATCATTGAAGTAGGTAGCGACACTCATGGGGTGATCATTGAAGTAGGTAGTGACACTCATGGGGTGATCATTGGAGTAGGTAGCGACACTCATGGGGTGATCATTGAAGTAGGTAGCGACACTCATGGGGTGATCATTGAAGTAGGTAGTGACACTCATGGGGTGATCATTGAAGTAGGTAGTGACACTCATGGGGTGATCATTGAACAAGGTAGTGACACTCATGGGGTGATCATTGAAGTAGGTAGCGACACTCATGGGTGATCATTGAAGTAGGTAGTGACACTCATGGGGTGATCATTGAAGTAGGTAGTGACACTCATGGGGTGATCATTGAAGAAGGTAGTGACACTCATGGGGTGATCATTGGAGTAGGTAGTGACACTCATGGGGTGATCATTGAAGTAGGTAGCGACACTCGTGGGGTGATCATTGAAGTAGGTAGCGACACTCATGGGGTGATCATTGAAGTAGGTAGTGACACTCATGGGGTGATCATTGAAGTAGGTAGTGACACTCATGGGGTGATCATTGAAGTAGGTAGTGACACTCATGGGGTGATCATTGAAGTAGGCAGCGACACTCATGGGGTGATCATTGAAGTAGGTAGCGACACTCATGGGGTGATCATTGAAGTAGGTAGTGACACTCATGGGGTGATCATTGAAGTAGGTAGTGACACTCATGGGGTGATCATTGAAGTAGGTAGTGACACTCATGGGGTGATCATTGAAGTAGGTAGTGACACTCATGGGGTGATCATTGAAGTAGGTAGCGACACTCATGGGGTGATCATTGAAGTAGGTAGTGACACTCATGGGGTGATCATTGAAGTAGGTAGCGACACTCATGGGGTGATCATTGAAGTAGGTAGCGACACTCATGGGGTGATCATTGAAGTAGGTAGCGACACTCATGGGGTGATCATTGAAGTAGGTAGCGACACTCATGGAGTGATCATTGAAGTAGGTAGCGACATTCATGGGGTGATCATTGAAGTAGGTAGCGACACTCATGGGGTGATCATTGAAGTAGGTAGCGACATTCATGGGGTGATCATTGGAGTAGGTAGCGACACTCATGGGGTGATCATTGAAGTAGGTAGCGACACTCATGGGGTGATCATTGAAGTAGGTAGCGACACTCATGGGGTGATCATTGAAGTAGGTAGCGACACTCATGGGGTGATCATTGGAATAGGTAGCGACACTCATGGGGTGATCATTGAAGTAGGTAGTGACACTCATGGGGTGATCATTGGAGTAGGTAGCGACACTCATGGGGTGATCATTGAAGTAGGTAGTGACACTCATGGGGTGATCATTGAAGCAGGTAGCGACACTCATGGGGTGATCATTGGAGTAGCTAGCGACACTCATGGGGTGATCATTGAAGCAGGTAGTGACACTCATGGGGTGATCATTGGAGTAGGTAGCGACACTCATGGGGTGATCATTGGAGTAGGTAGTGACACTCATGGGGTGATCATTGAAGTAGGTAGCGACACTCATGGGGTGATCATTGAAGTAGGTAGTGACACTCATGGGGTGATCATTGAAGTAGGTAGCGACACTCATGGGGTGATCATTGGAGTAGGTAGTGACACTCATGGGGTGATCATTGGAGTAGGTAGTGACACTCATGGGGTGAGATGGGAGTAGATAGGGGCACTCGTGGGGTGATCATTGGAGTAGGTAGTGACACTCATGGGGTGATCATTGAAGTAGGTAGTGACACTCATGGGGTGAGATGGGAGTAGATAGGGGCACTCATGGGGTGATCATCCATTTAGTGTGTTTGTGGCAATCACCCATCTTATGTATGTGCGCCAATCATCTCTGCGACCGACATCACGCGTGCTAGCCATTGTTCCACAACGGCTCTCCTTACATGGGCTATTTTTAACAATTGAGTTGCATGTGATTTACAGGAAGTCGCAATCAACCCCGGCGTTGTCGGTTCGTGATATATTAGGCAAGTTTACGTTGAGTAGTTTGCCACTGCTTTCTGAACGAGCCACGCATACGCCACTGTTAAAAACCAACACGAGACGGGTTGCTTCCAAATCGTCTGCAGCTTTTTGTGAATGCGGTCTGCGGGACTACGAATCCGACCCGCTACCCCTTCGCCACAGATAGTGGCACATGGGATATACTCTGAATGGCGCTGGAGTGTCAGACGACGAGCGAACGCATCTTGTGGTTTCAATAGCACCAGTACTTGGACCACTAACGATGCTCAAACTCAAGGGAGATATTTTGAAATGGACTGATATTTAAAAACACACTAACAGATGAAACAACATACTCAAGGAAACTTGAGTGTGGATAATAAATGTAAAAAAACAGATTGGTTTGATGCGAGAGTAGCTTATATGTATTTAATAGTAACAGTGTCCATGAATACAATAAAATATCACATATTGTCAACCATATAACAACTATTAATTGACACTTGTCCTCAGATATGCACACCGAAGGCCGATAGCTGCAGCACAGAAAGCCACCGTCTGTGGCTCGTCTTGTGCCTACACAGCGGTGTCTCCGATGAAGAGCTTTGTAGCAACTCCACACAGCCAGTTCCAATAGTACAGTGACATATATGCATATATTATGCCGTCTGCATAATGACGACTGCGATGGAGGGGCTATCAAAACCCAGCACAGCCGATCCCACCTGCATAATGACGCCCACGATTGAGAGCTCTTCGCACTCCTGCACAGTGACGTCTACAATGGAGAGCTTTATACCAACCCAGCACAGCCGACCCCACCTGCGCAACGACTTTAGTGATGAGTTCGCTGACAACCTTGTACTGCTTGTACCATTTAGCAATGAAGATGAAGAGGAGAGTACATCAAGCCCCATCTGTACTATGGCTGCAATGGAGATCGCAATGAGAGTCCAGTACAACCTCTAACACTCACATAATACAGTGTATTTTCAAATGGAGAACTGTAAAGAAATATCAATGAATCAAGAAAATGCCATCTCCGAGATGATTTATCTTTCTTCTTGTAGAGCGTCTACCTATCTTGATGTTTCCTAGCTGCCGTGTTCAGTTAAAAGACACATCATTTTTCTAATTAACAGTACCACGTCGTGTGTATTGAATATGAACATATATATTTCTCACTGTTTGGCCTGATGTGTGGTGATTTATATACACATAACCCAGTTTTCCATTTTACTTAAAACTATGTACAATTTATTACCAATCATCATCATCATTAAATGCCCTGCCAGCTGGCATAGGCGTTCATGGCTCTCCACAGATCTCGGTCTTTGGTGTTCTGGATCAACTCTGCTGATGATATTCCTCCATGCCACTGTCTCAATCCATCCAGAATAATTTCTCTTGGTCTGCCTCTGCCTCTATTCCCCTCGATCTTTCCAGTTGTCACGATGTTCTCCAGTACCTCTCTTCCCATCACATGACCGAAGAAAGCTTATTGTCTCTTTCTTATTGTTGTATATAATGTTCTAGTTTCATTAGGCCTTTTTCAGTCAATCATTGTTAGTTACTCTGGCAGTCCAAGGAATTCGCAACATTCCTCTCAGGAACCACATCTCTGTTGCTTCTAATTTGTTCTTAATCTGTCCATTTACATTCCAAAATTCACTGCCATACAGGAAAACTGGTTCTACATAGCATTTCAGCACTCTCTTTCTTACATTCAGTGATTGTGACTTATTGCATAAGATACTCTTCATTTTCTGAAATTCAGCTTTTGTTTGCCCTACTCTGCTGTTAATCTCTGCTGTACATCTTCCATCTGATGTTATCATAATGATGTTATTACCAATATTTGACACATTTCAATATTTACCCGTAGCTATAATTTGTCACCTTCATGATATTTATCACGTTATTAATGTGTGCTTATTGGTCTATTATCATATCAAGCTACCACCATATACCCTATATATATATATAAAGGGTCGTGTCCTTTATAGCTAGTCAGACCGTTATCATTTTAGAATGTCACTGGAAAGCAAACACTAGTATGGCATTAAAGAGAGCATCCTAATTCTCAAGGAACCAATCTCACGGCAGTCGCCTACTTGAAACCATAACCAACAACTATCTGTCGGTTGCTCTCAAGATTAAGTTTTGCTACCTTGGTTTACCGTTTATTTGTTTTAATGGCTAAACGGGTACTCTACCCATGGGAATCCAGCAGGCCAGAGAAGGGCAGGTGGTCTCTTAAATTACCTTTGATAATGGATACCCGATACCAACAATCATTAGTGAAGGCACATGCACGAGGCTGACAGACATGACCAAAGAAAGCTGTGTGTCTATTTCTTATTGATGAAATGTCTTTCTTATTGATGAAATGTCTTGTCAGACAGGGATAATTTATAGCAGAAGCGCACTGTCAGTGCATCAATTTCCAAATTAAATGAAAGTATGATCTCACAGACCCCTGGTCACTTTGGCTGCTGATGGATACCGGTTGCCTGACTCCTGGGCATATACAGTAGATATGGGATGCTCTGTTCACTGTCGTGACCTGCAGCAATGTTTATAGGAATGCTATAGCCCAGGCTTTCGTTCACGGTATTGGTTTATGGTCTGGGACTGTCTGGAGCAGGGACTTAGGGTACGGCATACTCAAACTCCTTGTCTTGGACCAGCCTGCAGTCATCATCAGAGAAACCGAGGGATCTATAGAGCCAGGATGTGACGTTCGCATCTCGAACAATCCTGCAGGCTAGTGATCCGGACTTGGAGGGGACAGATAGCCGAAACGGGTCAGCTCCTGACTTGATCACCGACCATCAAGCAATAGCAGCCACTAAGGGAAGTGCTGTGCTGGACGGAAGCCTGGGATATAGTGTCCTGGCTGTTGCAGGTCATGGGCTCAGAAGTTAACGCCGGACGAAAGCCTTGTTGAAGGACCAAGCCGGGATCCCACCCTTTCCCCGCGGGTGATCTGCCCTGTGACGAGTAAAGTGCTTAGTGTAAACAGATCCTGAGTGTTGTTACAATTATCACAATACATTTGCTCTCATTTATCAAGATTACACGCACGCGCACGCACACACACACACACACACACACACACACACACACACACACACACACGCACACATACAGATTGTTACATTCAATAGCCAGAGTAATTAACGACGATTGCCTGAAAGAGGCTTATGAAACTATAACAATATATACAACAATAAGAAAGAGACAAACAGCTTTCGTTGGTCATATGATGAGAAGAGAGGCACTGGAGAAGATCGCCACGACTGGAAAGAGAGAAGAGAGGGAAAGGGAAGAGAGGCAGACGCAGATAAAGAGAAATGATACTGGATTAATTGAGACGGTGTCATGGAGGAATATCATCAGCAGAGTTGATCCAGAACACCAAAGACCGAGATCTGTGGAGAGACATAAACGCCTGCTGGCATGGCACATTGATGCTGAGCATATTAATATTACTAATACATAAACTACTTAATAAAAACATCGACCATAGAGAGTTTGAAAAGACTTGGGTGAGAGACACATACGTCATGGAGAAATAGAAAAGTATCTCATTCAGCGTGTATCACTGACGACACCTGTTTTGTGTTGTTGACTATTCTCCTTTGGCCTCCTACATAGCGCTTGTGTCGGGTTTTATCCCTTTTGACTGTTCTTGCGGTCTGGTCAAGTTTTTTGTTTTTTTTAAATTCAAATATTGCAATGTAAATATGAATGTTGTGAAGATGAATTGTTCTTGATATGTTGACAAATGACATAAAGTGAATGTTCACTATATATTCACTTCACCTGAAGTGGCGTGTAGAAAATACCACATGCCACTTCATGTGGCGTGAAAGTGTTTGTGTTATTTTATTGTATAAACCAATTGATGTATGTTTATAAATGTTCTGAGACAAGTAGAACTGTTAATGGGGAAGTAAACTTGAAATCTTCGGGACAGCCGGCAAACTGGATGGCAAAAGAGCAAGCGCAGGCGGCAGCCGCCCTGCGGAATGAGACCAAGCTATATGGGATAAAACCTGGTGAAATGAAGTCTATACTAGTGGCATTTAAACGTCTTTTTTTTTAAAATATCCTTTCAGTCACAGGTGTTTGTTACTTTACTTCAGTGGTTCTCAACCTCTTTTGGCCCCTGCACACCTTCATCATATTTTCTGAACGTCATTCCCCCCCCCCCCCTTTCCCTTTCGTATTTCCAACCTATAAATCCCCCCTCCGCCCCCCCCCCCCCCTCACAGTTTACGTAAAAATGTAAGCTAGAACAAGTCTAGACGTCTACATAAAACGTGATTTGCGGGTCTACTTACGTTATAAAATGAAATTCAGAAGGGCGAGAAGTACAGAATCGTAAAGTATGGAGGGAAAAACAATATCAAGTAATCGGCTCTTGTATTAACGCGATCTTGAAATAATCTTAATTTCCACTCCCCCCCCCCCCCTCTCCCTGGAAACCCTCATAAAAATAATGCATCTATTTAAATAGGGAAAAATTTCTAACCCATCTTTTTATTTTTCTTCAACAGCACATTTATTTATTTAACATTCTCATATGTATGGCGCGTTACACCCACGTTGGGGATTTATGATGCCCATGTTAAACATTTCCTCAACGAGTTACTTTTCATGCATTTTATTGCTTATTGTTCTTTTGTTGTCAAAGAATTGCTTCATAAGAGATGTTGAATGAAAGAATGTATGAGAGGAAATAGAGAAGAAGGCAGAATGTAGGACGGGCCTGCGTGCCCAATTCTTAACCCTTTGAAAATTGACTGTTCGTGATATCTTGGTAAGTTTACTTTAGATAGATCTCTTCCAATCATATTTTCTACTATCAATCAATCTATTCTTCTATTCTATTTATATTTTTAACGGGAACGGGTCGAACATAGACAGACAGACAGACAGACAGACAGACAGACAGACAGACAGACAGACAGACAGGCAGGCAGGCAGGCAGGCAGGCAGGCAGGCAGGCAGGCAGATAGACAGACAGACAGACAGACAGACAGACAGATCCCCGCCATTGCCTGGGCGAAGCCGGGCCGGATCAGCTAGTGTGTACATAAATAGTTATTTATTTCCGGACGCGGTCTAACGACGAAACGGACTCGATTCTGTCCGTACTCTGCATTATTTCCCTTTGGTCGGAATACGACGGGTTGGTCTCCTTTGAAATTGGGACCATAGCTATGGAAATTCCCCGGCTAAAATAGTCCCTGACGTCATAAGTCCGGTGAGTTCGAGAAGAGACTGAGCAAAGTGCATAAGTGATGGTGCTGTCACGTTGGACCCACAATTGCATCGAGGATCACGGGATTCTGAATTCCTCCGGGACCCATGGAATTCTCTGGGCCCGGGATGTGATTGTGAATGCGCACTGAGCTATCCGCGGTTAGTCGCCTTTCAGATCTTGTCAAAGACAGCCGCGATTCACTGGCTGCTAGAAGTTGATGTCTTTACAACCGTCAGCCAAGCGGGACATCTGCAGTCAAGGAATGTGGTGATCGAATATTTAAGGTATGTTCCTCCTACCCTATAAGTTATCTGACGTTGGTATATAAAACGCCGGCAGTCGAAATACTGTTAAGTGCCGAACTTAAAATAATTGTCTCCGCGACGCGAGTAAATTTTCCTCCGCGTATCTGCATTTCGATCGGCTAGGAAATATTTAGGTCAGCCGTCGGTTGTGAGAACACCGGTGGTGTGCTTATAAACATCAGGCGTGTTTAATGTCACATCTGCTTGGCGGTGTAAAATTGATGTAATTTTAGCTGATAGAATTAGATGTGTTAGATTACCATTATATGCATTGTTAATAAAATGTACGATGATGTTATCACTGCTATGTGTAAGTAGATTTGAGGTATTTTAACAGCTGTGAAGCAAGTGTGTTAACGATCCTGTTTAGTGAATACATTCTTAGGATAGTGAGGAATTTTGACACTAGTTAGAGTGTGTGATGCTTAAGGCAGTAATGTGTGGTCTACTTAGCTAGTAAGTGCTATAATGTATGCCTTAAGTACGGGGTGTTTCGTAATTCCTGGAATCAAGGTGTTTGTGTTTTCATTGGGATTCGAAGGTAAGTATTGGCTGAGTAAAGATGCCTGTGCTATTCCACCTTTATGTAGAAATGTCTTATATTTACTTCATCCCCCACCTGCACCAATGACTTCACGTAACCCTGATCGAGGGGCTACACAGGTACTCCACCTTACCCAAGGGTGTCCCGTAGGCTAGCGGAGAGAAGGAGGCACCTTACCTCTCCTGTGATAGGAGATACCCATACCCCGCCACCCGTTTTATTTTACATCTACAAAATAGAACAAGACCACCCAGAGGTCAATTGCAGCAAATTTCTTTAATTGTTTGTGTAATGACTGCGTACTATTTATTGCATTTTTTTTCCATATCTTGTTTACAGGACATTGCATTCAATACCAGCATTTGTTCAGCTGCTGTTAATGTCTTGGCAAGTTTTACGTTCAGTAGTTTGCCATTGCTTTCTGAACGTCCGGCTAACATAACTTTCCGTAAAAAACCAGTTCGACGCGATCTGCTGCCAAATCTCGTTCAGCTGTGTTTCGAACGTGGGTATATGGGATTACGAACAGCGCCCTTAATCCCATTCCAGGGAGACGGCATTTATTACATTACATACATTAATTGTTTGCAGACATTAAATGCGGTTTGTATTCAAAAGTTGCATATAAATAAGAATTGTAGGTATCCTGTTCAAACATCAAGTTTTTATTGTCAGAACGCACAACCAAACGTTTCTAGTCCTACTGTGTGATATATTTCTATGAGAATAATATGACCAGTCATCTTTATTAGATTGGCCTCCTTTAGTTTACAACATTTTTGGCCACTCAAATCCATGTACACAAATATTTCGTTAGAATGTTCCAATATACGTAAGAAAGCGTATCTTGTTCAAATGAAAGTACGCTGTCAACACGAAAGCCAGGCTAGCGTGGTGGCTAGAGGTTCGCCTGTCGGCTCTATGGTCATAAGTTCGAATCTGCATTGGTCGGAATTTTACAATGGATCTGGCCTCCCTGGTCGTTCCTGGCTGATGAAGGCTAATCGTCGCAACGTCCTTTGTTTTCCGTCATTGTGTTCTGTAAAAACTGCACTACTTCGTGTTATGTTATATTATTTACATTTCCACAGCTTTACCGCAGACAAGCTATGAAACATCTAATAGCTGTAGAAATGATATTTCTCAGGAGAATGCAAAGAATGCCATAGATGGACAGAAAAACGAATGAGAAAGCTCTTTCAAGAACAATGGGTCAATCATACATTAATCATTGCAACAAGCGTCCCAATTAATACAATAAATTGCAAACAGGTATGGATGGCGTTTGCTCGCAAGAGAGAGAGAGAGAGAGAGAGAGAGAGAGAGAGAGAGAGAGAGAAAGAGAGAGAGAGAGAGAGAGAGAGAGAGAGAGAGAGAGAGAGAGAGAGAGAGAGAGAGAGCCAAAACAAAGACTTAAGTTAGCTGCATAGGGTTGTAACTTCATAACAGGCACAATGTATTTATTTGGAATGGGCGAGGTTTGGGGGTGGAGATTAATCGAACTTTTGTCTTAGTCGTGGTCATAATATCCACTTCTTGGCTGACAAAGAAACTGATCTACGAGATACAGCATCCCTTTGTACTGGGTAGCTCAATGAACCTATGTCCCTGAATGTGGTAATATTTCCCAATCTCCGGTGACAAAGAAGGAACATTTACTGATTCATTATTCCCCTATGACAGGTAATGTAAATATATAAATAAAGGATCTCCAAGCCTAAATATTTTTCTTTTTTAAAAGACTAATGGCAATAATACTAAACATTGTTAATTGATGACAGGGGTACATATAAGGAATATAGAACTATCTGTGAAAGTATGTGTTTGAACATGCATAGTATGAAGTGTGAGTGTGAACTTGATGGGAGTGGCATTTTGTTTAATCTGTGACATTTTGTGTTAAAAACATGAGTGAAATTACTTGTCTGTACACATCCGTGGTGCTATTGACAGTTGCACAATCAGTACTCGAGGCGCTCCTGTCTGGGAAATTGCCAGTACTAAGGACACTACTTTCTGAACTTAGCAGTCAGCATAAAGTCACCACAAAATGGATACCATCCCACTGTGGAGTACCTGGAAACAACAGGGCAGATCGATTGGCTAAGGAAGGAGCAAACGAAGAACAGCCTGATGCGCCCATTACATACCACCAAAAGAAAAGAATGATCAAATCAGTCAGAAGGCCACCAAACCCAGCTCAAGACGACTATCACGTTATGGACAGACCAGAACAGGTCATTATTCTGCGCCTCAGAACAGGACACAAAATTCAAGATTGATTGATTGATTGTTTGATTGATTGATTGATTAATTGATTGATTGATTGATTGATTTAAGAACCGACATCACAGCATTCGGGGCATTCCCATAAGATCTCCGTCCCCATCCTCAGAAGCCAGCCAGTTCCAACCCCAATAGTACCAGTAGTAATCTGATTATATGTGCGTCTCGCCTTTCCTCTAAGCGTCGAGCATCGGCAAGATCCCCTCGTCACTCCACGCTGTCGCATTCTTGCCAGACCATGGTGATCCATTTGCTTCAAGATTGGTAATTCAGCCATGTGCACATGAGATTTGGCGTCGCAGATAGCAGAGCACATACTCCATGGCTGCCCAGACTACAACATATCCAGGAAAACCTGCTGGCCTAGAGAGACAACAGTGGAAGATGAACTCTATGGGCCGCTCAGTTAACTAAAAAAAAGGCTGTTAGCTTCATAAGAGACAACATTGCAGTTATAGACATATTTCAAGCGAACGAAAGAAGAATAAGAAGACGTGTGTGTGCATTGAGTGTTTCGTAACAAGTATTTGGCCTGTGCCGGCTCCGTGGCAAATGAGCTACGGATGCAGTTCGTAATCCCACATACCCGCGTTCGAAACATAGCTGTGGCGATTAGTCAGCAGAACGCCTTGCGTTGGATTTTTACAAATTGGTATGGGTGCCGGTCGTTCAGAAAGAAATGGCAAAATACTGAACGTAAACTTGCCAAGATATCATAAACAAACAAAGTATGATGAGGTGATATGAAGGGTGATAATCCTAAAACCGCTAAGCCCTTCAAAATACATTTGGGAAGGTTTTAGGGAAGATAGTCGCTGTTAAGCTGCAGGATCTTTTGGAAAGGGTGAAGCTTCTTCCAAGAGGTCTGGGGAGCCACAGGCCAGGAAAATATACCTGGTCAAATGCAGCCACTTTTGCCTTTGACGTTTATGAGGGTTTCCAGAGTAGACAGGAAACGATGGTGGCAGCGCTTGATCTCGAGGATGCGTACAATAGAGTTCGCTATGATATTTTGATGACCGCACTGATGGAGAATAGGGTCAATCCCTGGTTGGTGAACTGGATAGCAGCCGTCCTACATTCTCGTCGGGTTTCTCTCCATTTGGGTGCGTGGACCGAGCCACATATTTTAACCCCGGGACTTCCACAGGGATCTGCAATCTCACCGGTGCTCTTTAACGTGTATACGAGCAAGATTGCAAACGTAGAAGCACCAGGGGTTGGAAGGATACTAACATTTGCAGATGATGTTCTTGCATAGCAGGCAGGGGAGAAATAGGGATCAAACAGCCCAGGAGCTACAGGTGACAGTAGACAAAGTGATTGATTGGTGCATTGAAATGAGTGGTGTCATCCACCCGGAAAAGGCGGCTGTTTTGTGGTGCTCTCTGGACAACAGGATTGTGAGAGATGATGCCCCAAAGCCTCACGATAGATGGTAGAAGAGTCAACAGAGAGGACAAACTGAAATATCTGGGAATCACATTTGACAGGAGCCTGTCCTTCAAGGACCATGTGGAGACGATTGTGACTAAGATCTCAAAAGGGACTCAATGCACTTAAAACTATGGCTGCAATGGACACAGAGCAGAGAATGCTCTTCACACTATACCAGCACTTGATCCTCTCAGTGACTGATTATGGACTAGGACTGCTCACTGTCTCAAAGAGTCAGCTGGTGAAATTAGAGCGCATACAGAACGAAGCTATGCGGGTCATTCTGGGATGCACCAGAGACACCCCAGTAGTGTGTATGCGTTACATCCTTGGTCTGCCGACTGTTGCTGGTAGGCACAAGGTGATGCAGGCGAAAGGCATACCTCAGAGTAGCTGCAGACACAGATCACCCGTTGCATGAGGCGCTGGACGCAGTTAAGGGTCAGAGACTGATAAGAGGGAAATCATGGATGGCTCAGGCGGAGGATACGATCAGACAGGTGTGCCCTTGGAGAACATTAGGCGAGGAGAGGAGTGGGTCAGAGTGCCAGCAGGAGCAGTCAGACTTGTGCAGAGTTATAATCACATTGAGCCGGGAGTGCAGGGAGTGGCCAGCAGGGGCCACGGAAGTGGAAATCCAGCAACTAATTCAGGATAATGCTCGCCCGGGTGATGTGATTATCTACACAGATGGTTCGGTGTTGAGAGGTAGGAGAAGTGCCTGGGGATTCTTAGCAAAAGCTAATGGTCGACGTTTGGTGCAGGAGAGCCTGGCGTATGATGCCACAACATCTAGCTTAAGAATGGAGGTGGAGGCGGTCAGTGCAGCTTTCCGCTGGATGGAGAACACGATACATACACACATTGTGATTGTAACTGACTCAGAAAGCATGCTGAGGAGGGTGAGGACAGGCAGGCTTCGTGCAGAGTGGCTTGCTTCGCTTCGGAGGTCACGGGTGGCAAGCATCACCTGGATCTTTTCTCCGGGCATGCCGGTGTGCTGGGAATGAACAGGCGGACAGATTGGCTGGCTCGGCAAAACTTGGTGGAGTATTGATGCATGACAAGGCAGACGTGGTTGCGGCCTTGTGGGAGCACGTGTACACCTCGGAGGAGCAAATGGATCACCATGGTCTGGTAAGAATAGGACAGCGAGGTGTGACGAGGGGATCTGGCCGACGCTCGACGCTCAGAGGAAAGGCGAGACGGACATATAATCAGATTGCTACTGGAATTATTAGTGATTGGAACTCTTCGCTGGCTGCTGAGGATGGGGACGGAGCGCTTATGGGAATGCCCCGAATGCTGTGATGTCGGTTCCTAAATCAACAATCAATCAATCAATCGGCATGATGGGGTTGACTGTGCTGTCCTGAAAAGGATATGCAGCTAAATTCTAGTTTTTGTAATTTGGCCTGCATAACAGGCCGGAAAAAAATTGCATATGAATAATATAGTTATAGTAAACAGTAACAGCCTAAAACCAAATATTTATATGTGAACGAAAATAGCAAATGTATTAGAAAATTCTCACGCACTTAAAATAAAGCCATAATATTTTCTCAAAATCTGAAGATTCCGTAAAGTTTTATCCCAATTTTTATATGGCATCTAACTGTAGTTTATTTCTTTAAAACTGCTTATAAAGATTGAGATAAATACACAATTGTTTAATTTACATAATATGGTAAAACTAATGTTAGTAATGTCCCTTGAAATCAATTGTGTTGTTATGTCCCATTGTCATATGTTAATAACATGCTTTCTATTTTTTTTAATGTGGTTTTATTTCGTACAAAACAGTGTTTTTGCAAGGTGCGTTGCGTGTGTTCTTTTACATTTACAAAATACAACAAGACCCCCAGATGTCAAATGCAGCAAGATTCTCTAATTTTTGTGTGTGTAATTACTAACGTCTTTCTCCGTAATCCTGTATATCCACGTCAGGAACGTAACCTGCGTAATGTAAACGGCCTATGTAAACGGCCTACACCAACATTCCTACACCAACAGTCAAAGAGCCTGTTCCTTTGTACGCCACAAACAATTGTATTTACCAATTCACATGTAGATGCCACGCCGTTTACATTGGTCGAACGGAGAGACAGCTTAATAAACGGGTGTCAGAACACATACCTCAATGGGTCAACAAGATACAACACACAGGAGATGCTAGCCACGAGGAGCCGACACACCGGAAGCTCCCGGCGTCTTCAATCGGCAGGCACATTGTCGCCAGTCGCCATGTTGTGTCCAGAGACACTGCATTTCGCGTGTTGTTTAGAACACAAAATACTCGCTTGTTAAAATTTGCAGAAGCAATTATGATCTATCAACGCAAGCCAGAATTGTGTAAACAGAAAGACACGTTAGTCAGCTTAAAATTACCGTGGTAGGTAAGTGACATTACTGTGCCAATATGTGTATATTTCAACTTGAAGGATTTATCTAGTTAATTTCACGTACGTTGTGTGATTTCTGCAGTATGTACCTGACGAGATGCAGAGAAATATGCCAGGCAATAAATCGTGCAATCTATTGTTTGTGTCTTCGTTATTCAAATTTCTCTTGGAACAATAGGACCATTCATCAGTAGTAGATTGTCCCCCTTTAGTTGACAACATTTTTGTCCTCTTACATTCAGGGACACAAATATTTCGTTAGGATGTTCCACTATATGCAAGAAAGCTGAATTTATTTTTTTATTATTGTAAGTATGCATTCAACACGGAAGCCGTACTAAACTACACAGATAGCTTAGTGGCTAGATGCTCGCCTGTCGGCTAGCTTAGTGGCTAGATGCTCGCCTGTCGGCTAGCTTAGTGGCTAGATGCTCGCCTGTCGGCTAGCTTAGTGGCTAGATGCTCGCCTGTCGGTTAGCTTAGTGGCTAGATGCTCATCTGTCGGCTAGCTTAGTGGCTAGATGCTCGTCTGTCGGCTAGCTTAGTGGCTAGATGCTCGCCTGTCGGCTCGGTGGTCATGAGTACGAATCTGCAGGGGGCGGAATTTACAATGGACCTGGCCTCCCTGGTCGTACTTGGCTGATGAAGGCTAATTGTTGCAACGTCCTTTGTTCTCCGTCATGGTATTCTGTAAAGCAATCAGTCCAGTTTTGTTTACAAATCACGGTACGATGAGAAATAAACTTGAAAACTTAGTGACCACTAGAATACTTGACGGGAAAAGAGGATGTGGAAACGAAGAAATTCATGCCACGATGGCTTAGCATAATCGAGACACAAACAGAGACCCGGACATAGACTGGCCACAGTGTTAGATGGCGAATCAAGACTGCCTCCTAAGCGTATAATAGTCTGTTTACTTTTGACTGCCACAATATAAAATTCCATATCTCAGTAACCAAATGAGGGAAAATGATGAGATTTAGTATATAACCTTATCATTATGTCCACCCAACAAAAAAACATTTTTGTTCTGGAGATTGTACAGCAGATTTCAAAGTTTGTTTATATGCGGTATATAAATTACGGGGCGTGTTGTTAAATGTATTACATCTCCACACGGAAATATTAGCGCTGAATAGTTAATTTTCTCGTGGGACATGGGATTGGCCTTATGACAAGTGCCTCGCGTAGAGCCTTGTGTCGTCATCTGAACCATTACTGTAAAACAAGTTTGTTAGCGAGAAATCACTAGTTTTTGTTTTTTTTGTCCTCACCAAAACATCAAAGAAATGTCGCCGCTTTCCATTATTTAAGTTGCTTTTGGACCTATCAAGGACATATTCCTTGGGTGAGGGTAAATATAAGTACGGCAGAAAAAAATTCATAACGATGCAACAGACAGTTTTCAAAATAATTGATCGTGAAATGAAGGCATTTATTTCTGGACAGACTATAGCATTGCATATGAAGGTGATACAGTTGTCAATAGCAGAATAAACACGATTAATGTAGTGTGCTATTATCGAGCACATATTTGGCTAAACCTAAACATATATAGGAATAGTAAATGTTCTGAAAATCTCAACATAAATTTCAACATAAATCTCACCCTTAAGAGAAAATTACGCGCTCGAGACAGTCACATTTGGAGTTATCGCAGGTGTCAACCCAACCAAAGTGCAATGGAAGCGCAAGCGACAATAAACAAGGGAGCGCCATTTCCTTTCCCCCCCCCCTCCCCCGTGCTTCAATGCTGGGATTCTCTATCCTATTCTACTCCGTGATTTAAAAAAAACATGTCTTTCATACAAAGCAGTGTGTATTTACATAGTATAATGTGTGTTTCTGATATATATTATTTCTAGTAGTCCTCGTGCTAGCCGTGGATCAGTGACTATTCCCACACCGTGTCTTGCCCTTTCTTGCTGTTCCACTCCAGAGTAAACAAACGTGTAACTGTGGTGACTCTCCTTGCATCATTCCCCCTTTATTCTGGTGTCGGCTAATTCCCTATCAGTCCAATTTTCCTCTCGTCCATTGTTTCTATAAGTTCTTGTTCTTTACTATTAAACCGCAGACATTCATTGTGCCTATATTTTGTATCGTTAATCTATCTCGCAGTCCATTAACATTGCCGGGACTATACATCCATTTGGGTCAGTCCGTTTATACTTCTTCGTTTTTCTACGAGCAATATGATGATCCCCTGCCGGCTTACTATGCTTGTCGCAGGTTTATGACAAAAATATGACCATTGGGAGTCTTTCCCCCATGGCGAGCCATAGCCCCGTTAGCACATGCCCTCGCGGTCATGGTTTCCCGGTCTACACCACGTGGAGATGGGGTTGACTTGTGTAGCCTGCGGGCCATCAAAACAGGCTACTAATTTTCACTTTTCACCCCTTCAAGGGAGCAGCAAGCCACCCTAAACCTGCTGGCTGCAAGGCCAGGCGCGGTCCACACCTTGTAGAAGAACCATCTCCAAATTACACCATTAGAGAACTCCTGTTTGCGGACGACCAAGCACTAATAGCAACATCAGAAGACCACATGAATATTCTAACTGAAATATGTATTGAACATAACATGAAAATTAGCACATGTAAAACAGAGTTAATGACTATAACTGAAAAAAAAACAACAACAACAATTCAGATAAACGAACATCCCCTGAAATAAGTAAAGAGTTTCAAGTACCTAGGAAGTATATCATCAAATTACAAATCGGAAGACGAGATCGACAATAGATGAAATAAGGCAAACCAACTCCTTGGACAAATGGCACCAATACTGAAGAACAAACGCCATTAGCTCATTTCGAAGATGACGACAGAACTCAACACAGCTAACTGGGTCTACCTGACTCGCAATGGTGACATTGTTAGACCAGTGGGAGCTGGTATCAAGGCCGTGTATGTCTCAGCCTAAAGAGGAACGACCATCGATTCTTTGGTGAATCCGAGAACAAGTATCCTGCCCCACTGGGAATGACACTTACTCGTCAAGAATATGAACAGCTAATAGCTATGCATCGCGAGATCTTAGCTGACTTTGACTCAGCCAGAAAAATGTTCAAGTCAATAAACAGGTCAAACAAGGCACTAACCGCATGAAGAAAGCCCAAGTCTGTGCTAAAGTCAAAAGGGGCACTAATCGAAGATACCCAGACCAAAAGACTCAATCCATTCAGATGTTTGATGAACCCCAGTTGTGTGATGAGCCCCCTGATGTGTATCCGACAGCCAGAGGTGTGTTTACCAAACTCAGATGACAGTCCACATGTGACGGTACCAAGATCCAGACAATGATGTGAATAAACGATGAGTATAAAGATTTGAAAATAAAAATGAACAAAAGAAAAAAAATTCGTTATTTTAGTTTTTCTCTGTACTGCCTCCGGCAGATCATTGTGTCTTTGTTCTTTTTTCCTGTTCCATTGTATAAATTTTCCCACAGCCTACAGTCAACATGTAAAACAACCTCGTGCCACAGTCAGCATGAAAGACCAGAAAGACGACAACAAGAAAGACGAAAACCAGTTAGACAAATACAAGAAAAAACATGGAATGACCAGAAATACGACAACAAACCAAGCATATTACTGAAAAAACCAACAAACAAGAAATTTTCGTTTTCATAACTTTTATTTTTCCATCAAAAATCAGTATTTTCGTGTCCACCATATTCAATATTTTTGTTTTCAATACAAATAACACTCAATGACCTGTGAAAACATATGGAAGACAGTGACACACAAACATTCATTCTTTTATTGTCAATGATATAGACAATTCACAAGGATAACACACATTTGATCACTGTACATTCTTAATAGATCGAAATATAGACAGCAAACAGTAGAAAAAAGTAGAAAAACATACATTGTATGGTACATATTTAGACTAACAGCTGGACGTGTTATAAATCTAGTGGTGAGGTGCTATAATTGTCTGTGTGTACTTTTCTGTTATTATAAGAATAGGATAAGGCCTCTCTGTGTTGTTAATATGTGTTAGATAGTTAGTCGACAGATCATCCTCATTGCACATCAAACCATTCAGTCCATAAGTGCTAGGATCCCCTCCTCAGCAAATCCCGCAGCGTGTAGTTCTGTGTTGGTTTATCAATCTTCTTTGGCTTCCTACGAAGTGTTCTTGCTTGGCCACCCCTCTTTGGATTTGCTGTTCTCGCAGTCTGACCATGGTTGTAGATTCGCAATCATCACTTGGTTCTCGCACAAGTCTTACTTCTCGTAGAGCATTCAGAATGTCAGCCTGGTCCATGGCGCGTCCGCCCTCCACCTTAGCCTTACCTGCGAGCTTGACAGCCCGCTCATTTCCTTGTACTCCCGCATGCCCTGGCACGAAGATGAAACTAATCTTTGTCAGCCGAGACCGCTCCAGAGATAGCAACCACTCTTTTCGGATCCACCCCATCTATTCCTCTTGAGCATGCTCATTGAGTCGCTAAGGAAACATGCCCTAGTAATGTCTGTGTCTCGAGCCATGTTATTGCTTTACTTACTGCCATGACTTCCATAGTCAGGCTACTTGTGGTCTCAACAAAAGCACCAAGCGTCCTCCTTCACAATTCTCCCTCCGGCCCGCGTCGTGAAGGCCCATGAGCTTCTCACATGTCGGACGACCGACCCATCTGTGTAGATGACAGCATCACCGTCTAACGAATTCTCGAAAATCAACGCTTGTACTTCCGCCTCCACAGCAGCCTGGATTTTCTTGTCTGCATTTTCTGTCTAGTTGGATGCAAACTGTAAAAGGACGTACAGAAATCTGTTGGCACTTGCACCCACTCCTCGCCAGGTTCTAAGTCCTCCAGTGAACACACCTGTTGAAGAATGTCTTCGGCTTGACCCATCCACGACCTTCCTCTTTTTAACCTGCTGCCCTTCACCTTTCTAATTTCACAATGCAGTGGATGTTGTGTGTTTTCGTTAACTCTGAGGTAGGCACGTGCTCTGCAAATTTGTAGTCTGTCTTGAATGGTTGGAAAATCAAGAAGGTAGCGCATCGCCCTGCATGCTTTATCTCTTGTACATCCAAGAATAATGCGCATAACTTCGTTTTGTATCCTTTCCATCCTTTCTATCTGCTTACGGCTGAGAGTCAGGATTGCCATCGCATACTCAAAAACAGACATGATCAGCCCCTCATATAGGAGGCATAGATGGCGCTGCTCACAGTTTGCTGCCGCCATCATCCGCATCGCAGCCAAACCCCGCTTGGCCTTTGTTATCACCTGGTCTATGTGCTCGTTATAAGCAAGGCTTCGATCAAAACGTATCCCCAGGTAATTCATTGCCTGCGTTCTTTCCACAGTCTCTGAATACATATTAACAGTTGGTGTTGGAGTGTTGACAATATGATTATTCAAAGAGAACCATGTCACTGTTGCCTTTGTTGGGTTGACCATTGCCCCAGCTTCAGCACACCAAGTACTTATGCGATTGAGTTCGGTTTGTAGTTCTACAGCAACCTGATCTCTATCCTTACCCTGACGATACACTAAAACATCGTCGGCATATGACAATGTCCTACCAGGTCCAGTGATCTGCTCGCTGGTGATTCTCACTGTGTAGGCGTTGAACAGCACCGGAGATAATGGTGATCCCTGTGGTAGGCCAGGATATATTGTTGTTGGTTCCGAAGTCCAACTGCCACATCTAAAACTACTTTCCGTTGGAAGAGGGCTGCAGCGATCCAACTAAGGAGGAACGGACTTATCTTGAGTTCAAGAAGCTGAAGCATTAGAAAATCCAATGGTACTCAGTTGTACGCGTCCTCAAGATCAATCGCTGCAGCAAAGGTTTCAATGCCTGAGTGGAAACCTTCATAAACATAATGGGCAAACACTGCTGCATTGGTCCAGGTTTCTCTTTTGGGACAGTACCCTCCCAAGGTAGGTGGGAAAACACCTTGCTTCTCTAACTGGCTTGATATTTTTCTGGCAATTAACTTCTCCAGCAGCTTGCCTATTGTATTCTGCATGGTGCTTACTCGATATCCCTGAATGTTTGTGTGGTCTTTGCCAGGCTTCGGCAAGGTAATCAGATAGCTGTGTAACCACTCCTCCTTGATGCTAGCACTCCCTATACTGTTGTTGTACATTGTCTGCTAGATTCTCTTGCTCGTTGTTGGTACATCTGTTGATGTCGTCTTATCTTATGCCATCTGGCCCTGGAGCGCTGTTTTTTGATCGTTGAAGCACAGCCTTGATTTCTTTCACTGTCACTGTGTCTTCATCTGAAATGATATGGGCCTTACATCTGTCTGGGGTGACCTCCTTGGCAAGATTTCGGCCTCTCATGTCCGTCTTGTTGCTCTGCTCTAGATAGCGTTAAAAGAGGGCTTTAGCCATTGTTCTCGTCAGTCCTCTGCCAGATGAGGTCAGCACCTTGGAAGTTCAGAAATTCTCTTATTCTTGACTACCCCACTCAGGCTTTTATGTAGTCGCCAGAACAATTTCAGTGACTTGTCTGTGCTTACTCTTTGACATACTTTGGCAGAGTCGCCCACCATTAGGGCCAACCACCTCAGAGGGGTCTAAGGCAGCCGTGTCGTATAGCGTTTTGAAAAACATGCTTAACTCAAGAAGCAAACAGAAGTCAAACGATGGAAGTAACTTCAAAGTGAAATCAACGCAATTTCTCAACATTTGCGAACGTAGAAATATGCATAAGTCATGCTCCACGGATTCTAGGTTTTGCCATAATTTTTATTGACCAATGATGCAGCTTGAACGGTCCTTAGTAGGAATATCAAAATAGCATGTCAAATCCGGCATACCATTTGGTTGTGATATAAAAGTAGTAATATTGTCATTTTTGATGTTAACCTTCAAACCTCATTTCTCTCGACATCTATTCTTTTATTCTTCCTTAGTCCCTTCTTCCCACATCTTAATTGTCTAAATAATTAACGATTCAAATAATGCCAGATGGGATCCAGTCGTTTCTCAAAGTCCAAGCGCCTTACTCCATCGATGACTTGATGGCTTATTGTTTCTACGTGGATTGCTGTCAAGTCCATGCAAAATAGCCATCGCATCATCAAGCGATGGTTCTGGACCGTGCACTGCTTGCTAATTTTCTTTCTTTAAGTTGCACATTAATTATTTACCAAATCTAATTTCTAGACCTGGCCTATGCCAATTTTTTAACCTCGACCGTCCACCGTATAATTGCTATAACAGGCGCATTGTTATAATACCTCTGCCCATTTTCACCTTTAACCACCTTAACCAGTTTTTAGAAATAGCTTACTTTTGTGTGCATCTATTTTACTAAGTGCATGCAGGGACCATGATGGGCAACTCTGTTCTTCTTGGCGTTTTGCCATTTCCTTACAAAACTACGCTTATCCATCCAGGCCTTCTCCACCTCAAAATTCCACCAAGGTGGCTGCTCTCAGCTGTTTTTCCTGCCCTAAAGTTTTCTGCGCTTGTCACGCCTTATTTTACTCACCACATCTTGCCCTATACTGTCATACTGGAAGTCATGACCGTTGACTTGTGCTGCCTGGTTCTGCCTTTCTCCACCAATATGCTGCAAGGGTGGTGATCACTGCCGTGGTACCCTAGGACACCCCATCTACACACTGTAGTGAGTGAAGAGGAAACCAGTGCCAGATCAATAGCACTGTCCTCAACTCCTGGGTGGCTAGCTGTCCTGGTGACACAGCCACTGTTGATACAAACCAGGTCAATGGTTTCAAGTGCAGTCTCGAGTTCCTCTCCCTGTGTGTTGGAGGAAATGTTTCCCCATGATCTGCCTTTTGCGTTGAAATCGCCACAGAAAATGACATTTTTTTCATGACCTGTTGTTTTTCCATCAAGAATGATGATGACCATTCATTTCATCCAGTGGGATTGAAAGTATGGAGCCGTGAGTTCTAAGACGGCTGAAAAGGCCTATTTTGGCTCGAAGTGTTCTTTGGCAATGTGGACAAAGAATGCTTGACGTTTCTGGAGGATTTCCTGCAGTGGTTTTTCTGTTCTGTCTTTTCTTCACAGCTCTTGCAGTCCTGGTTGCCTCACAAGTGACTGCACCCTTGCGTAATGATGCACGCTACGAATTTCGGTCTCTGGTTGCAGTCTCCCAGGTGTCATCATGAATTCCAAAATCATTCAGCGATATTTTCAGAGTGTCTTTAAAGCGTTTCCTCGGGCCGCCTTGGGAACGTTTACCACAGCGCAACTCGCCGTAAAAAAATCGTTCAGGGAGCCTGTGATCTGGCATGCGAGTCAAGTGACCAGCCAGCGAATCTGATTCTTCATTAGTTAATTTCATGACCTAATATGTCACTTAAGCACTGCCACTTCTGGGAATCCATACACGCGTTACGGGCATAAACATTAACCAACACGAATGGTAGACCGGATTGAACTCTGACCGCCTGTATTTGTATGTCGTCATTGTCCCAGCTGGACATGTCTAGCTCTGAAGCAACCATACTAATCGCGGATGAGAATCGCCACTTCCAGATGTCGCCTGTTGTAGAAACATTTGAAACCGGCCATTTTGAGTAGCTGATCAGCCCAGTCTCCTTTCCTATAGTGCTACAATGTCGTTCCTGTAAACCATGTTTTCGAGAACAGGGCCACGTTGTTTAACGCTGGCTGCAGTTCCAATATAGGATGCGAGTATACCTCAGGCCCAGACGGTCACACTTAAGTCTAAAACGCCTTATCCCTTCACGCTTGCGTCTCTTGCGGCCACCACGTTGGCCCCGCCGTCTGGTTTTGCTCACTGCCGTCCTCAAGGAACACACAAATTGTACCGCCATGTTGAAGAAACCGAACAGAACCACACACGCTGCGAAACATTCACTCAAGGATTACTTCGCTCAATGCACGAAATTCTGTAGCATCGGCGCAGATCTTGAGAAGAAATTCCTGGTTTTACATCCTGGCACACAAATTACACGGAGGAGATGACAATATCCATCTCCTACGCGAAAAGGTTGCGGTCAGAAAAGCAACACAACCTACCTTCGCCATCTTGACCGGAAGTCTCCTAAACTATATGTTGATATGTGTGGAAGAGGAAGCCTGTGTTTTAAAACCTATATTTTTTCCTCCAATCGCTGTCTAGGTGTCAAGTACATTTAGAAAACTGTCTCTAAATAGGTGAGTTATGCTGTTTTGTCAGCCCTTTCGTGCTGGCCTTGGTATAGTCTCCAAAACAGTGATAGGTCTTGCTGCATACGGAGACCATCCCAGCCCTCATACTCTAACTTAAATAACCCAGGGGTTCTTTTGTTGTAGACTCGCTTAACCTTACACGCAGTTCACAGGCTGGTACAACTTCCCCTACTCCTAATAAAATCCCTATTGATGTCTATCACAGACCTCAGACGGGAACCAGGAGCTATATAATCTATAGAATTCTTCCCGAAGCTCCGGTCTGACGGCCTGTGCTAGGGTCGGGGTGCTAAGAGCTAAATACAAACTGTTTGTGTCCATCTCACACAACTGAAAATCCTCCCTAGATATAAACCTATCTAAAACGTCATAGTAAAATTCTTACATGCACAACATTTCGTACTGGTACACACAGAAGTCTATTTGTTGGGATAGATCCCATAAGGTGGTATTCTTAAGAGACTATACCTCAAACACATCATCTGACAGCATGATCATTTTCTTGAACAGAGGCTGATTCACCAAATTTGACGTGCCAGCCTCACGACAATATGAAACATTAGTGTGTTTGCCATAGTTAGTTAGTGTTTTGCCATAGGCTGCGTTTCCCAATAGTTTCATTGTCTCGGCCTTAATGGTATAGACCGTATTGCGGTCACCGTCACGTATGGCATCAGACACCTCTTTACCAAACTTGTCAAAATACTTCTCTGATGTATACTCAATGATTTGGTATACTTTGGTGACCTTCATACCATGTGTCAGATACCATTTTAACAATGGTGTTGCCAATAGGATCTTGTCTCCAACATAACTACCTATTAGAGTCCGACGTGAGCCGTTCAACAGCGGATGGGTCTCACCATACTGCCGCATTGGATCGCCAATGTCGGCTCTAGACACATCAGTGTTTTAAAATCTGGGCGTCATTTAAGAGAAATACTCTTTATGCTCGTCTAGTACGTGGATGTGGCATTCCACCAGACCAAACAAAGTCTCGTCTCTTACAGCCTTGAGAATCTTTTCTTGGTCTATGTCCTGGTAACCATGCCAGGATGTGCACATTCCCACATCTCAACGACCTCAACTTTCAACTCGTCCGCCAGATACTCGTGAATATCACGCGTATTGGCATACATTTCAGCCAGGGTTTTGTGCTCACCGGGTTAGCATCAAGACCATGTGTCAGCACGTGTGTCAGTCTTTATGCCCGTGGAATATACGCCCGTGAAACTGGTAGACGGTTCAAGCCTTTTTATCCCATCCATCAACTCTGTTGTTTCGTTCTCATAGGGACATCTCCACTAAATTAAACTGGGGTTTTAGCTCTGTGCCTTGACTATGTTGTACCCATGCCAACCACTCTCTGCACTGGACGATATAGACTCTGGTTTTATGGGGCATGATCCCATCTTCTGCATTTCTTATCACAGGAAAACCTGTGGGCAATCTTTTTGCGTCAGAGCCCTTTCACACTCTCAACTACCCCACCCTTTCACACTCTCAACTACCTCACCCTTTCACACTCTCAACTACCTCACACTTTCACACTCTCAACTACCTCACCCTTTCGAATCCTGGTCTTACCTACCTTATAATACCCATGATATATGATCGAGGGGTTTTTCAGAAACAACGGCAAACTACTGAACGTAAACTTTCAAAGATAGCACAAACAGCCAAAAAATGTTTGGGGTGACTGCAACATCCTGCAAAAGATATGCACCTAACTTCTTGTTTGTTTGTTTTTTAATTTGGCCTGTATAACAGGCCGGATAAAAATTTCTTTCTTACTTTGTCAATTAATAGTAACAATTAAAAGAGTAAAATCACATATTGTTATGTCGAAGAAAAATAGAAAAATGCTTTAGAACATTCTGGCGTATTTAAAATAAAGCCATTATTTGTACATAAACTCTGAAGATGCCGTAAAGTTATTATCCCATTTTTTTTTTATATGGCATGTAACTGTAGCTAACTTCATTGACAGTTTTATAAACTGCGAAGAGCCGCAGTGACTGCCTCCACCTCCATTCTTAAGCTGGATGTTGTGGTATCATATGCCAGGCTCTCCTGCCCCAAACGTTCGACCATTAGCTTTGGCTATGAATCCTCAGCCACTTCTCTCACCTCTTGACACCGAACCATCTGTGTAGATAATCACATCACCCGAGTGAGCATTGCCCTGAATTAGTTGCTGGATTTCCACTTCCGTGGCCCCCGCTGGCCACTCCCTGCACTCCCGGCTTAATGTGATTACAACTCTGCACAAGTCTGACTGCTCCGCTGGCACTCTGACCCACTCCTCTCCACGCCTAATGTTCTCCAAGGGGCACACCTGTCTGATCGTGTCCTCCGCCTGAGCCATCCATGATTTCCCTCTTATCAGTCGCTGACCCTTAACTGGGTCCAGCGCCTCATGCAGTGGGTGGTCTGTGTCTGCAGCTACTCTGAGGTATGCCTTCGCCTGCATCACCTTGAGCCTACCAGCAACAGTCGGCAGACCAAGGATGTAACGCATACACACTATTGGGGTGTCTCTAGTGCATCCCAGAATGACCCGCATAGCTTTGTTCTGTATGCGCTATAACTTCACCAGCTGACTCTCTGAGACAGTGAAGAGACCTAATCTATAATCAAATACTGAGAGGATCAAGTACTGGTATAGTGTGAAAAGCATTCTCTGCTCTGTGTCCATTGCAGCCATAGTTTTAAGTGCACTGAGTCCCTTTTGAGATCTTGTCACAACCATCTCCACATGGTCCTTGAAGGATAGGCTCCTGTCAAATGTGATCCCCAGATACTTCAGTTTGAAGAAGAAGAAGAAGAAGAAGAAGAAGAAGAAGAAGAAGAAGAAGAAGAAGAAGAAGAAGAAGAAGAAGAAGAAGAAGAAGAAGAAGAAGAAGAAGAAGAAGAAGAAGAAGAAGAAGAAGAAGAAGAAGAAGAAGAAGAAGAAGAAGAAGAAGAAGAAGAAGAAGAAGAAGAAGAAGGAGGAGGAGGAGGAGGAGGAGGAGGAGGAGGAGGAGAAGAAGAAGAAGAAGAAGAAGAAGAAGAAGAAGAAGAAGAAGAAGAAGAAGAAGAAGAAGAAGAAGAAGAAGAAGAAGAAGAAGAAGAAGAAGAAGAAGAAGAAGAAGAAGAAGAAGAAGAAGAAGAAGAAGAAGAAGATACGAGCCTGTAAGAGAACGTTGGCAACAATGAGAGGCTTGAAAATCACAACAGACTATCAAGACAAATGAAGGTCACCCTGGCGCCATTTACAATCTGTAATGTAATCAAGATGAGCTGTGGCTCTTACAGGCGCGTTCACTAGACACTTTGACACATCAAGATATATTAGCAGACTGTTGAGTAAGCACAAACTCTGACGTAACAAGCTGCGACTTACAACCAGCAATTAGATTCCATGACCTGTCCCCAGGGAGATAATTGGTCCAAAGTTGTGATAGTGTCTGAGTGTAAAATACAATGGGAAGGACGTAAACCTGACCACTACAAGCCCCTTAGTTTACTAGCTACCTAAAGGGTTCATTTAATTTATTTATACGTGGTGGTCCATACTTCCTATTTTCAAATATATCATTGCCATATAACATCATATTAATACTTGAGTTACCGCCTTGGTTTAAAGGCTGCCACACACACACACAACACACACACAACACACACACACACACACACACATAAACACGCGCATGCAAATACATGCACTCACACATACACACCTGCACCCACAAGCAGGCGCATAACTATGTTACTGCCAACGATACGGGCACATATCCACAATATATTTCATTTTGCAAATTCCAATATAATAATTAATACAGTAGTAATAATTGTAGTAGTATTAATAATGATAATGATGATGATGATGATGATGATGATGATGATGATGATGATGATGATGATTGATGATGATGATGATGATGATGATGATGATGATGATGATGATGATGATGATGATGATGATGATGATGATGATGATGATGATGATGATGATGATTTAATTACAAGTTTATTAATACCGCCATTAAACACACTTACAGTTATGGTATCCTTTGTTTAAAAAAGTTATTTGTTTCTTCTGTAATATGTGCTGTCTTCAGGCAGAACTCTTACGGGATTTGTGCTTGTGGGGCTAAGGTTAGAATGTTCGAGATTTTTTGTTGATAAAGTTGTTGGACAATTTCTTTGTTAAATGTTCTGTAATTGCATAATGCTTTGTTTCTTAATGTCCATATGAGAATTCTGTACTCTGCCAATCGGACAAGTAGCTTTGTGTGGGTGTCGTGTGTGGCGTAAGGAATAGAATTTTTAATGATTGCTTTGTAAACAGCTGTTTTTTTTCGCATGAGTGTTTAGGATGCTTTGTGAGAGATTTCTTGTTGGCATGATTGTGTGGCAAACGTAATAGATGTGCTCTTCTGTTTATTGGACGTTCCGTCTACATAGCTGACACTGTAGTATTTGTTTTGTTATTTTTGCTGTTCTCTCTGTTGTTGATGTCATGATGTAAATAAGCCTACATGTAACTTCCCTTGCTTTTGGAGTAATCTGCTTGTTCGAATCGAATCGAATTTCACCATTACCCCGACCCCCGTTCAACTTCAAGGAGAAGTTATGGTTAGGATCCATCACCGGCTGAGAATGATAGTCCTATGACTGAGTCAGCCCCCAAAGCAGCTGCCCATGGTTTCACCCTCACGGGCCTATTAATCCGAAGGTTGTCCATATGGGGTAATGAACTACTGTGATTTACTGAGGAGGGGATCCGAGCATTTATGGACTGAATGGTTCGATGTGCAATGAGGATGATCTGTCAACTAACTAACTATCTACTATTGATGTTTTGTATGATGTACTTTTGTTGTAGTCTGTCTTTGTGTGTGCTGAATGCAAATTTTTGTGTTGTACTACGTATTGAGCCGGTCTCCCTGGCCAAGGGCGTTAACGACATTGTTCGTAATCCCGTATATCCACGTGTGGGACAACAGCAGCTGCGAGAATCGGCAGCGGTTTGCGCCGCGCTGGTAACTTACAGGGGTATGTGAGCCGGTCGTTCAGAAAGCAATGGCAAACTGCTGAACGTAAAACTTACCTAATACATTAACAGCAGCTGAAAATGCTGATGTTGACTAAAACATCATGTAACGGATGTGCAACAGTTTTTAAAAAATTACATATTGTGTTCTTTATTAGATCCCAAAAATGTGTTATGTTTCAGATCCCAAAATGTTGTCATTTTTGTATAATCTCAAGATTTTATTTCAATGGACGTAAACATACATACAGGAAATAATCAAGCTGTAAATAGATAAATCTATGTTGTTCTAGGGATTTAAAAATTCAAAGTAAAGCAAGTTTAGTATATGGATTCTACCACACCTCTGAACATACATAACTACACAAGCAATAATGTATGCATAAGTTGAAATATTAACTGCAGAACAGCGTATCAATTGCCATGTGTGTGTGTGTGTGTGTGTGTGTGTGCGTGCGTGCGTGCGTGCGTGCGTGCGTGCGCTATAAAAACTAGCAAGTTTACTTTCATACAAACATAATTTCAATGACTAATTTGAATAAGCATTTGCTGAAGCTTATGCAATACTTATGCAATAAGTCACTGTCAATGAATATAAGAAATAGTGTGCTGAAATGCTTTATAAAACCAATTCTGCTGTATGGCAGTGAATCTTGGAATGTAAATGAACAAATTAGGAAGAACTTAGAAGCAACAGAGATGTGGTTTTCGAGACGAATGTTGCAAATTCCTTGGACTGCCAGAGTAACTAACAACGATTGCCTGAAAGAGACTAATGAAACTAGAACACTATATACAACAATAAAAAAAATACAAACAGCTTTCTTTGGTCATGTGACGAGAAGAAAGACATTGGAGAACATCGTGACAACTGGAAAGATCGAGGGGAAGAGAGGCATAGGCAGCCCAAGATAAATTATGCTGGATAGATTGAGAAGGTGGTATGGAGGAATATCATCAGCAGAGTTGATCCAGAACACCAAAGACCGAGATCTGTGGAGAGCCATGAACACCTACGCCAGCTGGCAGGGTACTTGATGATGATGATTTGCTGAAGTCTCAGTTGTGTTACAAAAATGAAACCACTGCATGAATGTAATGGATACAGACTTTTTCTATAGTTCACACGATTTCTAACTAATGATTGATTACATTTGCAAGTGCATGTCAAAAACTAAAACGCTAAGTACCACCATGTACGGTACAACTTCGATTAACCGTTACCGGTGGGACTAGGGATCTGACGAATAATTGAATAGACGGATAACATAATCTCTTAATACATGTGTACAGCAACGTGATTTCACTGCGGGCCTGCGATGAAAATGAAAATAAAATCCTGTAAAAGTGAATAATACATGCATATTGTATTTAATTTTACAATACGATCAATATAATTTTTAACATAAGAGTAGTAGTGTACAGAAATGTATTGTAATACTATAAACCTACGTTACTTTAAAATAACCTGTCACCTCCTTCTGTGTCTTTGAGGCTCGAGTTCGGCAATGTTCCGTATCTTACGCAGAAGTAGCATCTGTATTGTATTTCCCTCCTCTTGCATTTCAAACCAGTCGATGCACTTTGATAACGTTGTTTCTGATTCTGAGTTTGTTAGTTGTAGATGTTTGGTTAAGAACTGATCCTTCATCGTCATCAATTTCTTCTTCTTCAATGGTAGTCACACTAGTAACAATTTCATCACCGTTCAAAATTTCAAAGCTTCCATCCATTTTCTCACATTCCAACCAATCGGTTAGCTCTTCTGGCGAAATGTATTCACAGTTTAGTCCTACATTGTTGGACAGATGCACAGTTTCGTCAACATTAACAGTCTCAGTTCCTTCAGTTTCCTCAATATGTTCAGGCCAGAGTTTATTCCACCCGTTCTTAAGGTTAGGCACTGTCAGGTCAGCCCCGGCAGATGCGACATTAAAAATAGCATCCTCTTTCTTTCTTTTGTTTTTAAAGACTGTGCCAGATAACAGAAACTGACGGTTAAACGGGTTACGATTAATCGAAGTTTTACTGTACACTAATTCTATTGCCTTCTTAAATCTGTGTAGATGATTCAGTGCTGACCGGCGCATAGGTGATATGCAATATGAGCTCTAACACAAACATAAGCGCAACCAACATGTTGATATGTTTGTGTCCGCGGTAGTTCTATTTATTAGTGTATGTGAGAATAGAGTGTGTCATGTGTTGTACATAACATGGAAAGCACGAAAGGTGCTTTTTTATACATTACATTTTTTTAAACAATAAACCTTTATTTCGTACAAAACAGTGTGTATTTACGAGGTTCGTTTGTGTGTGTGTGTGTGCGTGCGTGCGTGCGTGCGTGTGTGTGTGTGCTTTTTTTTTAAACATTTGTGAATACAACATATACATTCATGTACACAAGATAATATTACATTCATGGCATTGTGTAATTACTTACACATTACTTCTCGATCATGGTGGTGGAATAATCATTTGCTCCCATGCACACTAAAAACTTTCAGTTGACATTCTTTCATACTCCAAGTACTCTCATGCACTTTTGCTTTCTGAAAATGGTGCATCTTGTATATACCTCTCAACAAAGACTGAAGTTAGCTGTTCATACATTCCAAACATTCCAAAGTGCTGAATATTAGGGATAATTGATATTTTTTATTCAGATTAGTAAATGTGCATGTCTAGTAGTGAATGTAATATTTTTGTCCTATTTTTATTCTAGTTGTAGTGATGGTGTTTGTTGTTTTACAAAGTATTTGAAGATCTGGCGTGCTGTCTGATGTAATAAGTGCTCACTTCCTCGAAGTGCTTCTAAACTCCGTGGCGACGGCGTTACGGACGCAGTTCGTAATCCCATACACCCCACAGCTGCGGGCGATTTGACAGCAGACTGCCTTGCGTTGGTTTCTTTACGAATTGGTATAAATGTCGGTCGTTCAGAAAGCAATGGCAAACTACTGAACGTTAACTTGCAAAGATATCACAAACAACCAAACCATGCTGGGGTTGACTGCGACGTTCTGCAAAGGATATGCAACTAACTCTTTGTTGTTGTTGTTGTTGTTGTTGTTTAATTTGGCCTGCATAACAGGCCGGGAAAATTTTCTTTATATGGGTTTTGAGTCGTTATAGTAGCCATTAATTTTCGATCTGATTTCACCATTACCCCTACCCCGTTCAACCTCAAGGAGAAGTTATAGTAGGGTCCATCACCGGCTCAGAATGATAGTCCTGTGACTAGTCAGCCACCACAGCAGATGCCCATGGTGTTACCCTCACAATCCACTGAACGTAAACTTGCACAGATATTCAATCAACCCAAAAATGCTGGGGGTGACTGCGACGTCCTTCAGAGGATATGAAACTAACTTCATTTTTTTTTTGGTTTGTTACCCCAGACAAGCTGGTTCCCCGTCTCCCCATTTTTTTTTGGTGGACCCTTACTCTCACTGTGAGTCATTGCCCATAGTGGTCCACCAGGCCCACATCTATTGTTTCAGTTGGCCTGTTTAACACGCCTCTTTTTTTTCTTTTTAATAGAAGGGCTCACGGTTCCCAGAGGGGCCAGAGCCGCCCCTCTAGGTCCCTCGTCCCTGTGTGTTGGGTGATTATCCTGGACCCTCGTAAGATCAAGTGCAAGAACTACACTTTAATCTTAGCCAAAAGGCAGAGAAGCGATTTTACAATGTTTAAGCAGCCTGTTTAACAGGCCGGAAAAAAATTTCTTTATGCTATGTTGCTCTATCTGAATAACTAGTACTAAAGCCATTCTATGTTTAATGTCGAGACAATATAGAAACATGTATTAACAAATTTTCTAGCATTTAAAATAAAGCTATTATTTTTAAACAAACTCTAAAAATTCCGTAAAATTATTACCATATTATTTATAAAGCATGTAAGTGTATCTAACTTCTTTGACATTTTTATAAAATATTTAGATAAATGCACAAATGTTTAAATTACATATTACAGTCACGCTATTGATAGTAATGTGCCTTGAAATAACTTGTGTCGTTATGTCCCTTGTGTAATATTTTTATATCATGTCTTTCTTTTTAATGTGGTTTTGTTTCGTACAGAACAGTATTTTTACAAGGTGCTTTGCGCGTTTTCTTTTCTTTTTCTTCTTCAGCGTTCCGAGCCATTGAGGTTCTTTGCTGCAAATACAATCTGTCTCCATTCGTCTCTCTGGTGGACCTTCTCTTGCCAGTCGTTGATTCCAAGTGCTTGTAGGTCTGTATGTATATTATCTCTCCACCGCCTTCTTGGTCTACCTCGGGGTCTACGGTCATTTATTTCCTGAGTGTAAGCGAGTTTTGTTTCCCTATTATCTTCCATTCTTTCTATATGCCCCAGCCATTGTAGTCTATTAGCCTTCATGATACCAGTGATTAGCGGGGACTTAAACAAATCATAAATGTCTTTGTTACTTCTTCTTTTCCACTCTCCACTTTGTGTATCCCTAATGGGTCCAAAGATGCGTCTTAAAATTTTGTTCTCAAAGGTTTGTACCAAGGCTTCGTCTCCTTTCGTTGTACTCCAGGTTTCAGAGCCATACAGCACAACTGGTCTGATCAGTGTTTTGTATATTGTGATTTTGGTGTTACGAGATAGCGCCTTTGATTTTAGTAGATGTTGTAGTGCATAGTATATCTTATTTCCAGAGTTGATTCTAGTTTGTATGTCTTCCCTTATGATGTTGGAGCAGTTGAAGATTGTACCCAGGTATTTGTATGTTTCCGTTCTTTTAATGGTCATATTATCTATTTGTATGTGGCCAGAGTTTTTAGCCATTCCGTCTCTTGAAATTACCATATATTCTGTCTTATCTTGGTTGATAACCAGTCCCATCTGTTGGGCTTTTTCCTTTAAGTGAGTCAATATTTCTAATGTCTTTTGTTCACTTTGCCCTATAATATCTATATCATCTGCATAACCAAGCAGCTTGGATGTTCCTCCAATATCACATTCCTCCTTTACCTTCCTTACAACTTTCTCTAGAGCCAGATTGAAGAGTAGCGGCGATAGTGCATCACCCTGTTTCAAGCCAGATGTTATTTGGAAGGGGTCTGATTTCCTGCCTTTATATGTTACTATATTATAAGTATCTTCCATGCATAGTTTGGTCATGTTAATTAACTTCCTTGGTATTCCAAATTCCTGCATAACATTCCATAGACTATTCCTATGGACACTATCATAAGCCTTTTTAAAATCCACAAAAATGTTATGGAGATCTCTTTTATATTCCCAATGTTTCTCGGCTATTTGTCGTAAGATAAATATCTGATCTATTGTTGATCTGTTTTGTCTAAAACCCGCCTGGTAGTCACCTAATATGTCTTCTGAATATGGTTTTAGTCTATTTAGTAATACTGCGGATAGTATCTTATAGCTTGTGGACAGTAGTGATATTCCTCTATAATTTCCACATTGGAACTTGTCTCCTTTCTTAAAGATAGGTATCAATAATGACTCTTTCCAGTCATGGGGTAATTCTTCTGTCCTCCAGATTTTTATTATTAGTTCGTATAGCTTTAGATGTAATGCATGGCCCCCTGCCTTTATAAATTCAGCAGCAATTCCATCAGTCCCAGTTGCCTTATTGTTTTTAAGTCGTGTGATTACATATAGGATTTCTTCAAATGTAGGTTCTTCAATTTGTAGGTTCGCATGTTAGAACCTCTTCCTGTGGGAAAATGTTACTTGGAGCTTCACAATTTAGTAATTCAATAAAATATTCTTTCCATGTGTTGCACATTTCCTCATTGGTATTTATCATATTCCCATTTTGTCTTTTAAACCATATGTGTTTTGTTGGTGCCCTCGTTTCATTGACTTCAGTACTTTAAAAAATTTTCTGGATTCATTTTTCTGGTGATTAGTTTCAATATCTTTGATTATATTACTCATATATTCTCGCTTCTGCTGTCTGACTATTTTTGTAGCCTCTTTACATTCATTTCTATAATGCTCTTCCTTTTGGATGTTATTGATGTCATTTAACCATACATGTCTGGCATTCTTCTTCCTAATGACTGCTTCTTCACATTTTTGATTGAACCATCTGTTCTTTCTATGCGTGGTTAACACACCGAGACATTCTTCTGCGGTAGATTGAATTGTATTCTTGATGTTCAACCAAGTTTGGTCACCGCTTTCCTCCAAAGGGTTTTGCAAAGTTTCAAGTTTACATTTTATTTCATCTGTAAATTTCTCTTTGACTGTAATGTCTTGTAGTTTTTCTCTGTTATATGTTGGGTGTAATCGTTGTAATTTAGTATAGAAAGCTCTCTTAAGTTTTATTTTAAATTTTGCTCCAACGAGGAAATGGTCACTGTGGCACTCAGCTCCTCTATAACTTCTGACTTGCTGTATGTTTGATGCATTTCTGTTGTTAATTAAAATGTGATCTATTTGATTATAGGTTCTCTTGTCACATCTCTTGTCAAACGAGAGCGAAACTCGAGTCTAGTGCTTCCACATTGACATGGGTAGGCCTTAGGTTCATACCAGAATACGATCAGCGTTGCCAGTAGTGGGTTGTGCTCGATATTTAACAATAAATGGTTTTATTCTTTTAATGATTTACACCTTATCCTATAACCACATAGACATTTTTTTCTGGTCTGTTATACAGGCCTTTTAAACACAAGACGAAGTTAGTTGCTTATCCCATACAGGACGTCGCAGTAAACCCCAGCATTTTATGGCTGTCTGTGATGTCTTTGTAAGTTTACGTTCAGAAGTGTGCCATTGCTTTCTGAGCGCGCAGCACCCGTACCAAGTCGTAAAATACAACGCAAGGCGGTCCGATGCCAAATCGTCCGCAGCTGTGTTTCCAACCCGGGTATGTGGAATTACGAAATGCGTCTGTAACACCTTCGCCCCGGAACCGGCACGGGCCAAATATTTGTTACAAAACGATCAATGCACACACACGTATTTTCACACGTTTATTTAACACAAAATTTCACAGGTTAAGCAAAATGCCACTCCCATCAAGTTCACACTCATTCTTCATACTAAGCATGTTCAAACACATACTTTCACAGAAAGTTCTATATTCCAAATGTGTACCACCGTCCTCAATCAATAATTCTAAATATTATTGCCATCCGTTATGTTTTACCATGTTTAGTTTAACTTTTTTCTTTCCACTACAAACATGTATTATTATGATCGTCACGAACCAGTATTTTTTTTTTCAAGACAGATATTTAGGCTTGTAGATCCTTTATTTATATATTTACAATACCGGTCATGGAGGAAAATGAATCAGCACATTTTCCTTCTTTGTCACCGGGGGTTGGTTGTGTCTAGTGGTATGTCTGTATGAACACTCTGCAGGTTTATTTATGCACAGCTATATGCATTGGAAAACGCCATCTTCGCGCACATCATTTTTGTTGATGACACAGATACATGATGAAAACATGATACTATTTCCAGAAATTATCTCAATACAAGTACATCACCAAAACTGTCGTCGATCGGCCTGATAATCTGACTTAATTGCCTCGGACTATTTCCCGTGTGCGGACTCACTGAGTACCTGGCTGAGATTCTCTTCTCAGACCAGACATACACAAAAACCTGGCTAGTCTCCTTGGCGTAGACCAGCCACTCAATACCTCGCTAAGCCTCAGAATCAACTCTTCTTAATATCTCCTTTCTGGTCCAGTGTCCCTCACTGGCTCAATACTCAGTGCTTAACGACACTCCCGGGCTGAAGTTTCCCCCGACTTCGCCCCAATACTGACTGCCCCTAATTTTCCCAGACATCATTTTATTCATTCTTCCCGCACCTCACAAGAACACCATTTAACCCCTTTTTAACCCCAATCCAAATTCTTCCAACATAACATTTCTGAGTTTCCCTTTGTCTCTTAGTTTACTATCACGTATTACTCTGTGCATTTGTGACATTATTCGGAGACTCCTGTGGGTCGTTACTCGAGCTACGAAGTTCGTGCTTTGTGCGACGCTTTCCGCGCTGCGGAAAGAGGCCGAGCCATATGGGATAAAAACCCGGTGCAATGAAGTCGACCTTGTCGATTTTTAAGCGACTATTTTAAGCGTGCGCAGTTATATTAGCGCACATGGCTCATGAAAGCTATGTGTTGTTCAACCAGGCCGTGTGTAAACTCGCGGGTGACTCCCGCCATCAATCATCAGAGTAAAGAATACCACGGGAGCTGGGATAAGAAGCGAGCATTCAGTTTACTCCCTGGCACTGCCATTAGATGTGTCCTAGCCTATCTGCGGTAAAGCTGTAGAAGCGAGCATTCAGTTTACTCCCTGGCACTGCCATTAGATGTGTCCTAGCTTATCTGCGGTAAAGCTGTAGAAGCGAGCATTCAGTTTACTCCCTGGCACTGCCATTAGATGTGTCCTAGCCTATCTGCGGTAAAGCTGTAGAAGCGAGCATTCAGTTTACTCCCTGGCACAGCTATTAGATGTGTCCTAGCCTATCTGCGGTAAAGCTGTAGAAGCGAGCATTCAGTTTACTCCCTGGCACTGCCATTAGATGTGTCCTAGCCTATCTGCGGTAAAGCTGTAGAAGCGAGCATTCAGTTTACTCCCTGGCACTGCCATTAGATGTGTCCTAGCCTATCTGCGGCAAAGCTGTAGAAGCGAGCATTCAGTTTACTCCCTGGCACTGCCATTAGATGTTTCCTAGCCTATCTGCGGTAAAGCTGTAGAAGCGAGCATTCAGTTTACTCCCTGGCACTGCCATTAGATGTTTCCTAGCGTATCTGCGGTAAAGCTGTAGAAGCGAGCATTCAGTTTACTCCCTGGCACTGCCATTAGATGTGTCCTAGCCTATCTGCGGTAAAGCTGTAGAAGCGAGCATTCAGTTTACTCCCTGGCACTGCCATTAGATGTGTCCTAGCTTATCTGCGGTAAAGCTGTAGAAGCGAGCATTCAGTTTACTCCCTGGCACTGCCATTAGATGTGTCCTAGCCTATCTGCGGTAAAGCTGTAGAAGCGAGCATTCAGTTTACTCCCTGGCACTGCCATTAGGTGTGTCCTAGCCTATCTGCGGTAAAGCTGTAGAAGCGAGCATTCAGTTTACTCCCTGGCACTGCCATTAGATGTGTCCTAGCCTATCTGCGGTAAAGCTGTAGAAGCGAGCATTCATTTTACTCCCTGGCACTGCCATTAGATGTGTCCTAGCCTATCTGCGGTAAAGCTGTAGAAGCGAGCATTCAGTTTACTCCCTGGCACTGCCATTAGATGTGTCCTAGCCTATCTGCGGTAAAGCTGTAGAAGCGAGCATTCAGTTTACTCCCTGGCACTGCCATTAGATGTGTCCTAGCGTATCTGCGGTAAAGCTGTAGAAGCGAGCATTCAGTTTACTCCCTGGCACTGCCATTAGATGTGTCCTAGCGTATCTGCGGTAAAGCTGTAGAAGCGAGCATTCAGTTTACTCCCTGGCACTGCCATTAGATGTGTCCTAGCCTATCTGCGGTAAAGCTGTAGAAGCGAGCATTCAGTTTACTCCCTGGCACTGCCATTAGATGTGTCCTAGCTTATCTGCGGTAAAGCTGTAGAAGCGAGCATTCAGTTTACTCCCTGGCACTGCCATTAGATGTGTCCTAGCTTATCTGCGGTAAAGCTGTAGAAGCGAGCATTCAGTTTACTCCCTGGCACTGCCATTAGATGTGTCCTAGCCTATCTGCGGTAAAGCTGTAGAAGCGAGCATTCAGTTTACTCCCTGGCACTGCCATTAGATGTGTCCTAGCCTATCTGCGGTAAAGCTGTAGAAGCGAGCATTCAGTTTACTCCCTGGCACTGCCATTAGATGTGTCCTAGCCTATCTGCGGTAAAGCTGTAGAAGCGAGCATTCATTTTACTCCCTGGCACTGCCATTAGATGTGTCCTAGCCTATCTGCGGTAAAGCTGTAGAAGCGAGCATTCAGTTTACTCCCTGGCACTGCCATTAGATGTGTCCTAGCCTATCTGCGGTAAAGCTGTAGAAGCGAGCATTCAGTTTACTCCCTGGCACTGCCATTAGATGTGTCCTAGCCTATCTGCGGTAAAGCTGTAGAAGCGAGCATTCAGTTTACTCCCTGGCACTGCCATTAGATGTGTCCTAGCTTATCTGCGGTAAAGCTGTAGAAGCGAGCATTCAGTTTACTCCCTGGCACTGCCATTAGATGTGTCCTAGCTTATCTGCGGTAAAGCTGTAGAAGCGAGCATTCAGTTTACTCCCTGGCACTGCCATTAGATGTGTCCTAGCTTATCTGCGGTAAAGCTGTAGAAGCGAGCATTCAGTTTACTCCCTGGCACTGCCATTAGATGTGTCCTAGCTTATCTGCGGTAAAGCTGTAGAAGCGAGCATTCAGTTTACTCCCTGGCACTGCCATTAGAAGTGTCCTAGCCTATCTGCGGTAAAGCTGTAGAAGCGAGCATTCAGTTTACTCCCTGGCACTGCCATTAGATGTGTCCTAGCTTATCTGCGGTAAAGCTGTAGAAGCGAGCATTCAGTTTACTCCCTGGCACTGCCATTAGATGTGTCCTAGCCTATCTGCGGTAAAGCTGTAGAAACGAGCATTCAGTTTACTCCCTGGCACTGCCATTAGATGTGTCCTAGCGTATCTGCGGTAAAGCTGTAGAAGCGAGCATTCAGTTTACTCCCTGGCACTGCCATTAGATGTGTCCTAGCCTATCTGCGGTAAAGCTGTAGAAGCGAGCATTCAGTTTACTCCCTGGCACTGCCATTAGATGTGTCCTAGCCTATCTGCGGTAAAGCTGTAGAAGCGAGCATTCAGTTTACTCCCTGGCACTGCCATTAGATGTGTCCTAGCCTATCTGCGGTAAAGCTGTAGAAGCGAGCATTCAGTTTACTCCCTGGCACTGCCATTAGATGTGTCCTAGCCTATCTGCGGTAAAGCTGTAGAAGCGAGCATTCAGTTTACTCCCTGGCACTGCCATTAGATGTGTCCTAGCCTATCTGCAGTAAAGCTGTAGAAGCGAGCATTCAGTTTACTCCCTGGCACTGCCATTAGATGTGTCCTAGCCTATCTGCGGTAAAGCTGTAGAAGCGAGCATTCAGTTTACTCCCTGGCACTGCCATTAGATGTGTCCTAGCGTATCTGCGGTAAAGCTGTAGAAGCGAGCATTCAGTTTACTCCCTGGCACTGCCATTAGATGTGTCCTAGCGTATCTGCGGTAAAGCTGTAGAAATGTAAAGAATAACAAACAAAACATAAAGTAATGCAGTTTTACAGAACACAATGACGGAGAACAAAGGACGTTGCGACGATTAGCCTTCATCAGCCACGTACAACCAGGGAGGCAAGATCCATTGTTAACTTCCGCCCCTCTGCAGATTCGTATTCATGATGTACTGAGATGTTATCCATTCCGACATTTGTGTATTGAGTCGGAATGGCTTTCACGTATCATACAAATCCATGCTGGATTTTGCGACGCTTGCTATCAGTCGATTAAAGGGTCCGGACTGGACCAAATTCTGAGCCTGCCTCAGAGTGCGCTTATTGTGTTAAAGAATAAGCTTTAATCCCTCCGAGACCACTCTGTTGAAGTATTTAGTGTCAGTGAGTCTATGACAGTGCAGTTTTACAGAATACAATTACGGAAAACAAAGGACGCTGCGACGATTAGCCTTCTTCAGCCAAGTACGACCATATATATATATATATATATATATATATATATATATATATATATATATATATATATATATATATATATATATATATATATATATTGTTTACATTTCTACAGCTTTACCGCAGATAAGCTAGGAAACATATAATAGCAGTAGAAATGAGATTTCTGACCAAAGAATGCCATGGATAGACAGAAGAACAAGTGAAAAAACGTAAACTGAAAATAAAAATTACACGCAAACAGACCAGTTTTGTTTTAAAATAATGGTACGATGAGAAATAAACTTGAAAAATTAGTGACCACTCGGAAACTTGACGGGAAAAGAGGACGTGGAAACGAAGAGATATATGTCAAGATGGCTCAGCATAATAGAAAGAAAAACAGAGACCCGACTAAGACTGACGACGGTGTGAGATGGCGAACCAAGACTGCCTAAGTGTATTAGCATTGCACATGATTGTGACACAGTTGTCAATAGTAGAATAAACACGATTATTGTAGTGTGATATTATCGAGCACACATTTGGCTAAACCTAAACATATACAGGAGTAGTAAATGTTCTGAAAATCTCAACAGAAATCTCCCCCTTACGAGAAAATTACGCACTCGAGACACCCACATTTGGGGTGATCGCAAATGCCAACCCAACCACCGTGCAATGGAAGGGTCTCAAGCTGGCAGCACCATCATGTTTTTCTGTTTTATGTATTGTTTCCCATTGCTCTAATGTTGGGATTCCCTTTTCTCTTTCATATAAAGCAGTGTGCATTTACATGGTGTAATGTCTTTTTCTGATAAATATATGTTTAGTATTCCTCTTGCTAGCAGTGTTCCAGTGACTATTCCCACACCGTGTCTTGCCCTTTCTTGCTTTTCCACCCCAGAGTAAATAAACGTGCAACCGCGGTGGATCTACTTGCATTCTTCCCCTTTATTCTGGTGTCCGCTATTCCCACCAGTCCAATTTTTCCCTCCTCTATTGCTTCTATAAGTTTTGTTCTTTACTATTAAAATCGCAGACGTTCATTGTGATAATATTTTGGATCGTTGATCTATCTCCTAGACCATTAACGTTTTTTTTTTTTTTTTTGGCATATTATTTTACAGGACATCGATGTCAACATCAGCGTCTTTCAGCTGAATGTTGATTTCTTGGAAAGATTACGCTCAGTAGTTTGCCATTGCTTTCTGAGCGACCGGCTCACATACCCCGTAAGTTACCGACGCGGCGAGAACCGCTACCAATTCTGGAGTCTATATCCATTTGGGTCAATCCGTTTATACTTCTTAGTTTTTTAACGAGCATTATGAAGATCCCCTGCCGGCTTGCTAATACTAGTCGTAGGTTTATTACAAAAATCTGACCACTGGGAGTCCTTCCCCCATGGCGAGACATAGCCATTTAGTCCATGACCTCGCGGTAATGGTTTCCCGGTCTACACCAAGTGGAGGTGGGGTTGACTTGTGTAGTCTGCGGGTCATCGAAACAGACTACTAATTTTAACTTTTCACCCATTTTGGGAGAGGCTAGCCGATCCTAACAATGCTGGCTGCAGGGCCAGGCGCAGTCGACACCTTGTAGAAGAACCATCGTCAAATTAAACCATTTGAGAACTCCTCTTTGCGGACGACCAAGCACTAAAAGCGAAATCAGAAGCTGAATTACAAGGCCACATGAATAGATTAAACGAAATATGTAGGGAACATAACATGAATATTAGCACAGATGAAACAGAGGTAATGACTATAATTAAAGAAGAAAAAACAACAACAATTCACCTTAACGAACATCCCCTGAAATAAGTAAAGAGTTTCAAGTGCCGAGGAAGTATAACATCATCAAATGGCAAATCAGAAACGAGATCGAAAATAAATACAATAAAGCAAACCAACTCATTGGACAATTGGCACTAATACTCAAGAACAAACATGTATCAATAGTTACTAAGAAAGGACTTTACAACACAATCTTCCTACCAAATCTATGTTACCAATGCCAAACCTGGACAGTGACAGAAAAAGAGAAAAGAAACGTCACAACAACAGACATTAGATTCCTGAGAAGAACACTCAATGTATCAAAGAGGGATAGATCAGAAATCAAGGTATCAGGACTAAAGTGGGGGTAAAAGCAGCGTAGATTTTATTCGAAGACAAATGGTTTGGCCATGCAAGTAGTTTCCAAACTAACAGTATACCACAAGAAGCAATGATATACAGACGAGATGGAAGCAGAGGAAGAAGCCGTCCACGTAAACAACGGATGGAGGGAATAGCAGAGTCCACGGGAATATCGATACATGAAGCCAATAAGCGTCACTCTCCCGCTTTTTATACTTCACATCGACACCGCAAGGTACAAGAGAAACATGATGAGATGAGATGAGAGATGAATGCTTGTTTCTTTTGTTTGTGTATATCACAGAGCGTTGCAGTTTGTTAGTGTTAAGTGACACATGTGCGAATAAATGAAATACTTTCATACATAGATACGTAATATAACATTTATGGCATGGTCCATGTACACACGCATTCCCTACACAAGGAAGGAAGGAGGCCCGTCAATTGTTTACTTTTTTAAACTTTCATATCGTACAACACTGTGTATCTACAAGGTACGCCGTGTGTGTGTGTGTGTGTGTGTGTGTGTGTGGGTGGGTGGGTGGGTGGGTGGGTGTGTGTGTGTGTGTGTGTGTGTGTGTGTGTGTGTGTGTGTGTGTTTACATTTGCGAATACAAAATATACATTCATATACACATGATAATATTACATTCATGGCATGGTGTAATTACCTAAACACTACTTGATGATGATGGTGGAGTAATCATTTGCTCCCATGCACACTAAAATCTTTCATACTCCAAATATTCTCATTCACTCTTAGCTTTATTTTAACAAGTGTAACAGTATTACCGGCTCCGTGTCGATGGAGTTATGGACGCAGTTCGTAATCTCGCATACCACGTTCGAAACACAGCTGGGGGAGATTTGGCAGCAGACCGCTTTGTGTTCGTTTTTTATAAAAATTGTGTGTGTGTCGGTCGTTTAGAAAGCAATGGCAAACTACTGAATGTAAACTTTCAAAGATATCACAAACAGCCAAAAAATGTGGGGGGGGGGGGGGGGGGGGTGACATCGACGTCCTGCAAAGGATACACAACTAAGTTCTTGTTTGTTTTTTCTATTTTGTTTTGTATTTTTAATTTTTAATTAAACTTGATTATTTGGTTGTTTCGGGATTTGAAATTTAAATATTGAGCACAACCCACTACTGGCAACGCCGATCGCATTCCGGCACAAACCTAAGGCCTATCCACGTCATGGAAGCACTATACTCGAGTTTCGCCCTCGTTTGAGCTCGTCAGTAGTGCATATCCCTGACCGGATCCGGAAACAAGCCCCGGATCACGCGTGTAAAGCGGGTGTGTAACCACACGGCACACACTGGACACGCCAAATTATCACACCGGAATACCACAACGCTACCCATCGTAGGCTATGCTCAAGATTGCCCAATCGCCGCGACTGATATCCGTCAATCGATGTGGACCCGAACGATCAGGACTTCTCACTGGCAAGGAACACCAGGCCTCCTAAATCCAGTGAGCAACGATAAAATTGATTATTTGGTTGTTTCGGGATTTGAAATTTAAATATTGAGCACAACCCACTACTGGCAACGCCGATCGCATTCCGGCACAAACCTAAGGCCTATCCACGTCATGGAAGCACTATACTCGAGTTTCGCCCTCGTTTGAGCTCGTCAGTAGTGCATATCCCTGACCGGGTCCGGAAACAATTATTTGGTTGTTTCGGGAATGCCAAGAATTTGGCGTGTCCAGTGTGTGCCGCGTGGTTACACAACCGCTTTACACGCGTGATCCGGGGCTTGTTTCCGGATCCGGTCAGGGATATGCACTACTGACGAGCTCAAACGAGGGCGAAACTCGAGTATAGTGCTTCCATGACGTGGATAGGCCTTTGGTTTGTGCCGGAATGCGATCGGCGTTGCCAGTAGTGGGTTGTGCTCAATATTTTAATTAAACGTTTATTATATACAAATGAAGGGTCTTTTTACATTAGAATATACAGCATATACATTCATACACGTGTGACAACATTATAATCTTGGCATGGTGTAACTACATACATGTTACCTGTTGACGATGGTGGTTGAGTAATCATTCGCTCCCATGCAAACCAAACCATTTAATAGAAAATTAAAAAAAAAACTTCATACTTGAGGCATTGTCATTCTCACTTATGCATCAACAGTATTGCTAAGTCACTTTTCATTCCTGCGAATGGTACTTTTGTATGTATCTATAAATTTCCCAACTTTAGAGCACGAATTAAACATCCCGTTGCTTGAGCGCTTGCGCGAGATAGATAGAAAGAGAGAGAGGAAGAGAGATGGAAGGAGAGAGGGAGAGAGAGAAGGGGGAGAGAGCGCGCGCAAACAGTTTGAAATTTGCTATGTGTGGCTTTACAAGAATAAGGGGAACTGCGGTAAAACTTGACAAACAATGAATGAACCACTGAAAAACGAGAAGTATGTTATGAGCTTTACCAGAGCACGACTACAAAAAGTAGACTTGGTTTTTACTACATCCTTGGTGTCGTGAAATGCTGCCTTTACATCATAGAAGAATTTTTGATTCACTTCTGATGGACCATTTAGAGAATCAACAAAAGAACAAACTGTTTTCTCTATATTCAAGGCCATCTAGCCTTTACGTAACCTTGCATAGGAAAGCCGGCAGTAAATGTATTATTCATCAGTCTACTGGCTATGTGGGAAATGGAATGTGACCCAGGCGGACTATGACACCACATAGAGACACTGGCTACCTGTAGAGAGGTGGAGCATGTCAGAGATAATGAAATACAACCACGCAGGCGTGAATAACATATTGACCCAGGTGGAGACAATAGCCCTAGGGCTGTAAACATGCCAAGGATAGCTGACGACACAGAGTGGCCTAGAGGCAATTAACCCCATGGAAGAGTGTGAATTGAAATTGCACAGACTGGCCAACTCAGTAGATTGTGAAACAGACCTTGTAAAACTGGCCCAACATTTGAATAGAATTAATTACATGTAGGTCGGGCATGTGTACCTCAACCCAGACAAAAAGGTGCCAAGGAGATACTGTCTGTTGGACTCAGCTTAAATAACGCTCCCTAGACCTGTGTCATGTTAGAAATGAAAAATCTCTGAACAGGTAGGCAGCCAGCTCAATGTTTTGTAGTCATATGTATGATTCTGATGTTGCTAGATTTCACTAGGAAAGTTATTTCTTAGTAACTAGTCAAGTCTTTTAGATGTAGGTACTAATTTTCAGTCTATATCTGATCTAGGTTATTTCAAGAAATATCATTGTCTAAGGTTACTTGTGTATGCACTATTCTTTCTCAGTTCAGTGTACAAAATCATATTGCTTTAACTGTTACTCTTCTGAGAAGTAGGAACCTTATGTCAGGCAGATCTTAGTTATATTCTAGGTGTACTTGTATGTGTCTTAGCAGATGCTTGGCATTTTTTTTGTAAACTAGCCTAGTCGCCTTTTGTTTGTGTGCATTTGTTGTGCAGAATATAGTCCACTGACTATATTGCTTTTAATTTTACCACAGCAGTGGCTAATTTGTGACTAAACCAGGCAGATCAGCAATGTGACTGTTCTGTGTGGTCACTTCAATTAGACTTGTTGTATATCTCATTTTGTAGCTATACAATATCATTACTAATTAATAATGCATTATGCTATTATGTTAAATGATCATTATATGTTTATTTTGAAGTAATATACTTTATGTGTATTGGATGTTTGATATGTTTTAATTGTCATATGCATCATTTTTGTTATACTTTGGACATGCACTCGGCAGACTTTCATTTGGTCTGTAACGTATATGGAAACTATGTTTCCTAGTTTGTTGTAGACAGGGATATTACTTCCTTTTTGCATTCATACTACGTACGTAAGAATAACCTTATATGCCATTTTGAATTCGCATACCTTAAGTTTAGTTTATGTTGGATTGTTATATGGTAACTCACTAAGCAGAAATTGGTGTTATGCTATTGTGGGCACATTGGCCATCGATTGCATTCGAAGCAGAGGTGTAATGGTACAGACATTACCCACAATTGGTATAAGGTATATGGTGCTAAATCTTTTCATTGTAGTGTGGGTGAGCGTTCACGTTAATTCACGAAAGCCTGGCACAGATACTGGTCACGGCTTGTAAGCCCGGATGATCAGATACTATTATAATACCATTACTGACCCTGTGAGCTGCTAAACCAACTGGGGACGGAGCGGCTGTACGACCCAGAATGTCGGTTTTAGAGACATGGACATAGGACGGAAGAAATGTAATAATTACAGGCGTGTGAGAAAATTGAAAAGCCCATCCCAGACTAAGACCGTAGGACAGATATAAGGAGGGAGAAGGAGGATGGTGAACGCAGTAGAGCTGGAAGATAAACTTGGCCAGATTGGTCACTGTATATGGGTGTGCTAGGATATATGTATTACTTAGGATTGTACTGATGTAGAACTAGATATAACACATTCTTGACTATTTCTTCCTAGCTCTCAATAAGAGCGCCTGCGTATAGATCTCAAGAACGAGTGACAACCAGGTAGTGCCAGGACTAGCAGATGTTAAAAAACCGGAAAGCTGTTTTCTACTGGAGAGTGGAGATCTGACCATAGCTGCTTAGCTGATCTGGACCACAGATTCAGATAGTTGACAAGTAACAATGGAGTTATGTAATGCTTGTCATCACTAGCAATATGTATTATGATACTCATCCTTGACTAATGATAGACAATAAATGGTGTAGTTTGTTTTAACTCATAGTTCAATTGTTATACTTTTAATTCCAATTTTGCATATGTGTTGTGTGTGTACATTGATGAGGGATTACTTAGACACCAAGGAAGGGAACAATCAGGGGAGAAAAACCTGCACTGGGATAGTTGTCGATTACTCTTCAATCTAGACATAAAAATCTACCACAGCTAACCTTCTCCTTCCCACTCCTTAGCGAATATTCAGCACAGTTCATTTCATTTTGTTACGCAAGCCACTGGGAGCTGTACGTTAGATATTCATGGGCTTCATCTGTAGTTAAGCCATATAGATTTTATTATAGATTTAGTTAGTTAGTTAGTTAGTTAGTTAGTTAGTTAGTTAGCCGCGGTTCCAACTTTACAGCAACGGGTCGTCCACATTATGCTCCGTTCCTGTGTCAGTGAATATCACATAAATTGCTTCTCACTGCTCCATGTGAAAAGTGGAAAAGACAGGAGTCTCGACAACCAACAGCCCGCACAGGTACACTGTGCACAATGCCGCCACCAGAATATCAACACAAAAGTCATCCAGGAAACACACAGTTCATCTTTGATGGAATGGGCAGTAATTTTCCCATCAGTATGTTTTTCTAGATGTTCACCTACATATTCTAAACGTGTCTAGATGTTTTCTGTCAAAGAAAAGTGGCAACAATAATGCCGTCGCCAGAATGCCAACACAAAAAAACCTCCCCGAAAATATAGTTCATGGTGGATGAAAGCGGACGTCACTAGAAGACCAGCAGCCACACATTTCTGCATACGGCAAAACAAAACGGTCTTTTCTGCGACACAACCAGCTGCCATTGCTCCGAAAGTAGTATAGTATCTGCATTTGCCACCTCAAATGCGGCTTCAATCAGGAATATTTCATTATATATACTCTATTTGACGTCACACAATCCGGTGAAAATCGATTCCGCATTTCAGATGCGGAGTCAAAGGGGTATAACACATGAATCGATCGGGCTTTATTCTCGTACTATTACATCCCTTTAAAATCCGGTGATCGATGCGCGTGGGGGAGTGCGGTGCTTGCGCGTGCGGTGCGCGGGCGGTCGGTGCTCGAACCCAATAAAATGTGTGCTGTCGCTGGGTAGGTGTTTAATATTAGTCATAGATCCGCGGTGGAAACATCCTTTTACAGCTTTGATTGTGGGGCCAACGGGGAGTGGAAAATCCGTCTTTGTGCAAAAGTTCCTGGTCCATCTTCCAGACATGATCGAACCTTTGTCAGAGGAAGTTATATGGTGCTACGGAGAATGGCAACCTATGTATGAGACTATAAAGGGTGTCCAGTTTAACGAAGGTCTACCGGATATGGAAAAATGGACAGGAGATAGACGTCGACTAGTGGTGATAGATGATCTAATGTCCGAAATAGATGAAAGAGTGACTAAACTATTTACTAAGGGTAGTCACCATCGCAACCTCAGTGTTATGTATATAGTCCAGAACCTCTTTGGTAAGAATAAAGAACACAGAACCATCAGCTTGAATTCACATTATCTAGTGGTATTTAAGAACCCTCGAGACGGGTCGCAGATTACCAATCTGGCCAAACAGATGTACCCCGGTCTCGTGTCATATGTCCAAGAGAGCTTTAAGGACGCAACAGCGGCTCCACGCGGGTATTTGCTCTTTGACCTTCGACAGGAAACACCAACTCAGCTCTGTTTAAGAAGCAATATTTTCCCCGACTTCAGTGCTGACGTTACATTTTCGCACTCGGAAACATTCAGACCTTGAATAATGGTGAAATGTGTGGCTCCGCTATAAACGCTTCTGGTGAGCTGTATAGGCCTGGGGGACACAGTTTTCTGGAAAGTCCTCTGCTTGGTGAGGCGTATCTTATCCACAATTCATGCTCTAGCACATTGCAGTAGTAGTTGGGAAATTGAATTTCGGCCAGACCCACTTCGTAATGTTGACTCACCTCAATAGTCTGCGGTAACGTGACGAAATAGTGACCTGGAGTATTATTGGGAAACATATTCGGCGAAGCATTGCTCGGTCATGTCACGTAGAAACTCATAATTTAGGATTAGGTAACATGTACACCAGACAGCTGCTTAGAAGTGCAATCCACAGCTTGCCCTCGGGTGCCTCGGCGCTGCCTCGAGACATATTGAATAATGAAACGCCAATGACGGTATATATAACTACCATCTGACAGAAGAAGACAATCTCTAACCGCGGTATTCGCTGTCCAAACATCCACCAGAACGAGGTTCTTTCGCTGGGTGAGTTATTTTGTGGGTTCAATACCGTAATCTCTACGTTAGTTTCTTCCATTAGTTTCGGTATCTGGTTAGGTTTGAGACCCAACTGTTGAATGACGAATTATAACCAACCCATGTCACTAAATACTCTTTACCACCACCTCTCTTGGGTCTTTCTTGTAAGACTGATTCGACCCGATACACTTGCTTTTCTCTAACTGTTTGAAGCTCTTCACGGTAAAATGAGCCTCTTAGTTCCTCCTCCGAATCGTCTTTTAGCACATATGTCACCGGACTGGTCTGGTTTATACGACTGACAGTAAAAGGTTCTTCTGTCCACGAGGGCATATAGGCTTCTTTGAAAAGGTTGTTTGGGTTGAACCAACCTGACCCGATCCCCTGCTGTAAAATGGACTTTTCTTGAGGTGACAGTCTTCTGGTACATATTATTCCACACCCCTTCTTGATTGCTGTAGTTGCCTTGCACGGGCGCCATGCGAATACTTCTGTGATACGAAACGTTGTAGCTGCAAATCAGCTTATCTGTCACGTCTACGTAGCGAAGTGTATTGGTCTTGGTGAAATACAGCCACATTTTTTCTTTAAGGGTCCGATTGAATCTTTCCACTATGGCGGCTTTAAAGTCTTCGTTCTCTGTCGTAAAGAAATGCACACCTCTGTCTTTCAGAAATGTTAAGAAGGTCCGGTTGACAAATTCTGACCTTTTGTCTGTCTGAAAATTTAACGGTTGTCTATCGGCAAAATTTTACCCACGACCTCCACTAGCTCTTTCCACGTCTTCTTCTTGATCGGAATGGCCCAATCATATTTACTAAACACGCCGAGACACTCACAGGGTACGACATCCCATCATTGTATTTTGTAATTGTCTCATATCTATCAAGTCGGCTTGAAACTGTTGATTTATACCACCGGTTATGGTTTGGCGTCTCTGGAAACGACGACCGATCGGTTTATATAAAGTATACGTATCTTGATGCCGTAGCCAAGCCTCTATCTTATTAGCAGTCAGCTGACTGTGCCGTTTTAAGGCGGCGGTCCCAACATAGGCTCCGGGGTTCTTCGGGTTGTAGTAATACTTTCTTATTTGCGCGGCCATTTTTTCCACTTGGGCGTGGGTATCTTACTCTTCTTTTTGCTTCGCCTAAGTCTGTACGCTGGTGTGGTATCGACAACTTGACTTTTAATTTGTGTTGGTTGAATGGGTGTTGGTTGAGCGGGTGTCTCGACTACTGATGCCGGTAAAATGCTGACTTCGGGTTTTTGTACCGGTGGTGGTTCCTTGATATCCACTGTGCCTAAGGACTTATGTCTGTACTGATCGAGTCGATTCAGATAACGCTGCAAGGTTTGCTCATGCAGTCGGGCTTTTTCACGCGGTGGTAGCTCTTCGGTTTCCAGGACTTGTTGCATTTGCTGATCCAGATCACGCAAGTTATCGGTTAGTGTGTCGGGTGGTACATGGGGTTTTTCCAGCAGCCGGGGGTTGATCAAGATCATTTTCTTCATTACAAACCCACGACGCCTTTCAACACGTTAAGAATGGGACCTAATAAAGCACCTATGAAACCACCTTGTTGCAAGATTTGTTTCCGTTTCTTGATAGACAGTTTCTTACCCGTGAGCGCTCTCAGCCTGTTTTGTGCCGCTGCAGTCGCCTCTTCTGAGCCGGTGTCAGTGGAACATTACCTTTTAATACATTGTGACAGCATTCGCAAATTGATTGGTCGAGGTCCAAGGACGCTATTTTAATTACGGCTTTTACGACAGCCGGTTTTGCCTCACTCATGAACCGCAGCATGGCCCCGTGACGTTTCACCCGGTTGGACATACTATTTGGGCACGTAGACGACTTGACGCTGATCGGGGAAAATATTGCTTCGTAAACGGAGCTGATCTTGTCATTCCTGTCGAAGGTCAAAGAGCAACTACCCGTGGGGAGCCGCTGTCGCGTCCACTAAAGCTCCCTTGGACATATGACACGCGACCGAGGTACATCTGTTTGGTCAGATTGGTAATCTGCGACCCGTCTCGAGGGTTCTTAAATACCACTAGGTAATGCGAATTCAAGCTGATGGTTCTGTGTTCTTTATTCTTACCAAAGTGGTTCTGGACTATATACATAACACTGAGGTTGCGATGGTGACTACCCTTAGTAAATAGTTTAGTCACTCTTTCATCTGTCTCTGACATTAGATCATCTATTACCACTAGTCGACGTCTATCTCCTGTCTATTTTTCCATATCCGGTAGACCTTCGTTAAACTGGACACCCTTTATAGTCTCATGCATAGGTATCCATTCTCTGTAGCACCATATAACTTTCTCTGACAAAGGTTCGATCATGTCTGGAAGATGGAAAAGGAACTTTTGCACAAAGACGGATTTTGTACTCCCCGTTGGCCCCGCAATCAAAGCTGTAAAAGGATGTTTCCACTGCGGATTCATGACTAATAATGGACACCTACTCAGCGACGGCACACCTTTTATTGAGTTCGAACACCGACCGTTCGCGCACCGCACGCGCACGCACCGCACTCCCCACGCGCATCGATCACCGGAATTTAAAGGGATGTAATAGTATCAGAAAAATACCCGATCGATTCATGAGTTATACTCCTTTGACTCCGCATCTAAATGCGGAGTCGATTTTCACCGGATTGTGTGACGTCACATAGAGGCTATATAAAGAAATATTCCTGATTGAAGCCGCATTTGAGGTGGAAAATGCGCATACTATACTACTTCCGAATATGCAGTTCAAGTTCCAAACAACCTCGGACAGAAGCAAAAGCATGTCACACGTAATTCACAGCTCACAGTGTCGCACAACGCACTCAACTTCGTAGCAGGGTGACGGAATCATACACTTGCAGTCTGACGTGAAGAAATTGTGAATGCAAACGGTAGCGACGAGCGTAAAACATCAAGAGGCCTTAACCGTTTCAATGTCTATCCTCCATGTTCTCCAATTGTTTGTGTAATGATTGCGTACTATTTATTACACTACATACATTAATTCTTCGCAGACATTAAATGCGGTTAGTATTCAAAAGTTGCATATAAATAGAAATTGTAGGTATCCTGTTCAACCATTGAGCTTTTATTGTCATACCTACAACCAAATGTTTCTAGCCATATTGTGTTAGTTATTTCCCTTGGAACAATAGGATCCATTCATCTGTGGTATTAGATCGTTCCCCTTTAGTTTACAACATTTTTTAACTATCAAAGCCATGGGTACAAATATTTCGTTAGAATGTTCCACCATACGCAAGAAAGCTGTTCCTTTTTCAAGTCTAAGCACACTTTCAACACGGAAGCCAGGCTAGCGTGGTGGCTAGATGCTCGCCTGTTGGATCGGTGGTCGTGAGTTCGTATATGCACCTATGCAAAATTTTACAATGGATCTGGCCTTCCTGGTCGTACTTGGTTTATGAAGGCTAATCGTAGCAGCATCCTTTGTTTTCCTTCATTGCGTTCGGTAAAATTGCACTACCTCATGTGTGTGTGTGCGTGTGTGTGTGTGTTTGTGTGTGTTAGTTAGTTAGTTAGTTAGTTAGTTAGTTAGTTAGTTAGTTAACATTTGCGTATACAAGATGTACATTCTTATACACATGATAATATTTCACTCATGGTATGTTGTAATTACCTAAACATTACTTGTTGATGATGATGGTGGGATAATCATTTGCTCTCAAGAACACTAAAATCTTTCAATAGAAATTCTTTCATACTCCAATTATTCCCATTCACTCTTAGTTTTTATGTTTACAAGTGTAACAGTATCACCGGCTCCTTGTCGATGTGATTACGGAAGTAGTTCGTAATCTCGCATACCACGTTCGAAATAGGCTAGGAGAAGAGAGGGTCTGAGTGCCAGCGGAGCAGTCAGGCTTGTGCAGAGTTATAATCACATTGAGCCGGGAGCTGCAGCGAGAGGCCAGCAGGGGCCACGGAAGTGGAAATCCAGCAACTAATTCAGGATAATGCTCGCCCGGGTGATGTGATTATATACACAGATGGTTCGGTGTTGAAAGGTAGGAGAAGTGCCTGGGGGTTCTTGGCAAAGGCTAATGGTCGACGTTTGGTGCAGGAGAGCTTGGCATATGATACCACAACATCTAGCTTAAGAATGAAAGTGAAGGCGGTCAGTGCAGATTTCCGCTGGATTGAGAATACGATACACACACACACACACACATCGTGATTGTAACTGACTCAGATAGCATGCTGAGTAGGGTGAGGACAGGCAAGCTTCGAGCAGAGTGGCTTGCTTCGCTTCGGAAGTCACGGGTGGCAAGCATCGTCTGGATCTTTTCTCCGGGGCATGCTGGTGTGCTGGGGGAATGAACAGGCGGACAGATTATCTGGCTCTGCACAACTTGGTGGAGTATTGATGCATGATTAGGCAAACGTAGTTGCGGCTTTGAGGGAGCACGTGTACACCTCAGAGGAACAAATGGATCACCATGGTCTGGCAAGAATGTGACAGCGTGGAGTGACGAGGGGATCTAGGCCGACTCTCGACGCTCAGAGGAAAGGCGAGACGGACATATAATCAGATTGATACTGGTACTATTAGTGTTGGAACTCTTCGCTGGCTGCTGAGGATGGGGAAGGAGCGCTTATGGGAATGCCTCGAATTCTGTGATAACGGTTCCTAAATCAATCAATCAATCAATCAACCAATCAATCAATCAGTCAATCGTAGCAGACCGCCGTGCGTTGGTTAATCATGAAATGGTATTGTGCCGGTCGTTCAGAAAGCAATAGCAGACTACTGGACGTAAACTTGCAAAGCTATCACAAACAGCCAAAATATGCTGGGGGTGACTGCGACGTCCTGCAAAGGATATGCAACTAACTTCTGTTTATTGTCTTATTAATTTATTGGTTGTTTCGGGATTTGAAATTTAAATATTGAGCACAACCCACCACTGGCAACGCTGATCGTATTCTGGTATGAACCTAAGGCCTATCCACGTTAATATGGAAGCACTATAATCGAGTTTCACTCTCGTTTGAGCTCGTCAGTAGTGCATATCCCTGACCGGATCCGGAAACAAGCCCCGGATCACGCGTGTGAAGCGGGTGAGTAACCACGCGGAAAACGCTATATTGTCTTATTAATTTGGCCTGTATAACAGGCCTGTAAAAAATTTCAATATTATTTCTCCAATAGGTAATAAACATAGAAAGAATGAAACAATTAATTATTATGTCAAAGTAAAATAGAAATATGCATGTTAAAATTCTCATGCAATTAAAATAAAGCCATTATTTTTAAAGAAAAAATGAAGATATCGTAAAGTTATTATCCCATATTTTATAAGGAATGTAATTGTAGATAACTTCTCTAAAAGGTTTATAAAGGAATAAAATAAATACACAAGTATTTAAATTACATAATACAGGCACGCTATTGTTAGTAATGTCCCTTGAAATTACTTACGTTGTTATGTCCCTGTCTCGTTTATAATATATACAGACAACGGATGTAAAGAAACCAGCCAAACAGTGACAGCAAAAATACCGCATGATGAGAACACAGAAGAAGAACCATCTGCACATCTAACCATTAGAGATCTCCTCTTTGATGACGACCAAGCACTAATAGTTAGTTAGTTAGTTAGTCGACAGATCATCCTCATTTCACATCAAACCATTCAGCCCATAAGTGCTCGGATCCCCTCCTCAGCAAATCCCGCAGCGTGTAGCGGCTAACGACGCCAGTTCTGTGTTGGTTTATCAATCTTCTTTGGCTTCCTGCGTAGTGTTCTTGTTTGGCCACCCCTCTTTTAATTTGCTGCTCTCGCAGTCTGGCCATTGTTGTAGATTCACAGTCATCACTTGGTTCTCGCAAATGTCTTACTTCTCGTAGAGCATTCAGAATGTCAGCCTGGTCCATGGCGCGTCCGCCCTCCACAATAGTCTTACCTGCGAGCTTGTCAGCCCGCGCATTTCCTTGTACTCCCGCATGCCCTGGCACGAAGATGAAACTAATCTTTGCCAGCCGAGACCGCTCCAGAGGCAGCAACCATTCTCTTCGGATCGACCCCTCCTCTATCCTCTTGATCATGTTCATTGAGTCGCTAAGGAAACAAGCCCTAGTGAATGTCTGCGCCTCGAGCCATGTTATTGCTTTACTTACTGCCATGACTTCCATGGTCAGGCTACTTGTGGTTTCAATGAAAGCACCAGAGTCCTCCTTCACAGTTCTGAGGAAGCACTAATAGCAAAATCAGAAGCTGAATTACACGACCACACGAATAGTGGGCAAACATTTTGTACGTAGGGTCGCACTGACAAATGTAAAGTTATTGGGGGCCGCATATATATATATATATATATATATATATATATATATATATATATATATATATATATATATATATATATATATATATATATATATATATATATAATGTCCATATTGTTTACAGCAACCTATCACAATAAGTAATTATTAATTATTTATAGGTCCAATTCTCACTCGCTGCGAGACCCTGGGTGGATAAACGGGATTACGGAGAAAGTCGTGAAATTCCTCGGCCAGAGAGACCGGCATGCCATTGAAAGTGAACCATATTATTCTGGCCTGTTATACAGACCAAATTACAAAACACAAGAATTTAGCTATGTATCCTGTTCAGGACGTCACAGTAAACCCCATCATGCTTTGCTTGTTTATGATATCTTGGCAAGTTTACGTTCAGCAATTTGTCATTGCTTTCTGAACGACCGGCACCCATACCAATTTGTAAACATCCAACGCAAGGCGGTCTGCTGACAAATGGCCACAGCTGTGTTTCGAACGCGGGTATGTGGAATTACGAACTGCGTCCGTAGCCTCTTTGACATGGAGCCGGAACAGGCCAAATACTTGTTACGAAACACTCAATGCACACACACGTAATTTCACACATGTTTTTAACACACTATTTCACAGATTAAGCAAAATGCCACTCCCATCAAGTTCACACTCACACTTCATACTATGCATGTTCAAACACATACTTTCACAGATAGTTCTATATTCCTATTGTGTACCACTGTCATCAATTAACCATTTTTAGTATTATTGCCATCAGTCTTTTAAAAAAAAAAGGAGAAATATTTAGGCTTGGAGATCCTTTATTTATATATTGTCAATACTTGTCATTACATTTTCATTCTTTGTCACTGGGGATTGAAATATTACCACAGTCAGGGGCAAAGGCTCATTGAGCTTCCCAGCACAAAGAGAGGGTGTATCTCGTAGATCAGTTTCTTTGTCAGCCGAGAAGTAAATATTATGACCATGACCGAGTCACAAACTTGATTAATGTCCACCCCCAAACCACGCCCATCCCAAATAAATATATTGTGACTGTTATGAAGTTACTTCCCTATGTTGGTAACTTAAGTCTTTGTTTTGGCTCTCACTCTCTCTCTCTCTCTCTCTCTCTCTCTCTCTCTCTCTCTCTCTCTCTCTCTCTCTCTCTCTCTCTCTCTCTCTCTCTCTCTCTCTCTCTCTCTCTCTCTTTCTCTCTCTCTTTCTCTCTCTCGTGTGCGAGCAAACACAATAATACCTGTTTATAATTTATTTTATTAATTGGTACGCTTGTTGCAATGATTAATGCATGATTGACCCATTGTTCTTGAAAGAACGTTCTCGTTGGTTTTTCTGTCCATCCATGGCATTCTTTGCATTATCCTCAGAAATCTCATTTCCACAGCCATTAGATGTTTCATGGCTTGTCTGCGGAAAAGCTTTGAACATAACACGAAGTAGTGTAGTTGTACAGAACACAATGGTGGAAAACAAAGGACGTTGGACGATTAGCCTTCACCAGCCAGGGACGACCAGGGAGGCCAGATCCATTGTAAAATTCCGACCCGCTGCAGATTCAAACGCATGATCACCGAGCCGACAGGCGAACCTCTAGTCACCACGCTAGCCTGGCATCCGTATTGATTGATTGATTGATTTAGTAACCGACATCACAGCATTCGGGGATTCCCATATGCGCTACCTCCCAATCCTCAGCAGCCAGCGAAGAGTTCCAACACCAATAGTACCTGTAGCCCCCTCTGCCGTGTGTCCACCTTGATGAGGTAGTGGGGCTTGTGTGTTCCAATGACCCCAAGAGCTATGCCGACGGTAGCACAGCTACTGGTAGGGTCACCCATGTCGGACAGATCAAGGGAGAGGGACAAGACCAAGTGACACACAAACCTGCTATCTTGTAGGTAGACTGAGGACAGTCAAAAGTTAGGGAAAGCACCCCGAACAAATGATTGTCGAAATCCTATGTACTGAGCCATCGGCTTGACAAAGCAGTGCAACGTAACTTAATTCATGTCACAAATTAAAATTAATCGTTATGGTGCTAATCCCGCGAAGTCCCATTAGGCGGTGATAGTGCCGGGCCCCCTGCCTCGAAGAGGTTCACCCATGACTACTGGTGGTCACCTTCCCCTGTGCTGTGGAGTCAAGGCACAGAGGAGTAGGTTAAGAGCTATTGACCAAACATCCCCGACACTCAACATACTACAACGGAATGCCGAAGGAGTTTATAACAAGAAAGTCTCCCTAACACAGCGTCTTCATAAAGATATAATATATGTGACATGCATTCAAGAGACACACCTCAACGCCAATCGCAAATTCTCAGTCAAAGGATATCAGGCCACACGTTTCGACCGCGAATGACACAAAGGAGGAGTTCTAATACTTACACGAAATATAATACCCTGCAGCGAAGTATCTGTGATCTCTGACAACCAAACGGAAATTAGAGGTGTTGATATAATGATAAAGGACGTGAAAATAAGAATTTACAATCTGTATAGCCCGGCAGATAATGATCTTACACTCTCAAACATGAAAATAACTGACACAAATTGCATTATTGTCGGAGACTTTAATAGCCGTTCAGAAATATGGGGATACCCAGATACTGACAAAAGAGGAGATGAAGTGGAGGACTGGCAAATAGACTCAAATCTCCATCTACTCAAAAAAGCGGATGACACACCAAGCTTCCACTCCAGAAGATGGATTACCACTTCTACTCCAGACTTAGCTTTCTGCACAGGAGACATCCTCCACAAAATCGATCGCCATGTGCTTGACCAATTAGCAGGTAGTGACCACAGACCAATCAAGCTTGTAATGAATATGGAGTATGTTCCACAGGAGCAAAAGCCTTTGCCCCGCTGGAATTACAAACGAGCAGATTGGGACAGATTTGGGACTAGCAGACAAATATTGTGAAAACATAAATACACGATATGGCAACATGAAGCAAATGGTGGAAAGTCTAAACAGAGCAATAATACAGGCGGCCACTGAGTCTATTCCAAGAGGAGCGAGGAAAATTAATAAACCATACTGGACTGAAGAACTACACATTTTGGAGGACAAAGTTGAAGATGCCAGGAAGACAGCAGAGTGAGAACAAACAACATCTCTCTCAAAGCCATCTCAGCAAGATATAAAAGAACAGTAAATCAAACAACAAGAGATTGTTGGAGGGAAAAAACAGAAAACCTGAATTTTGACAGGGATAGAAACAAACTATGGAAACTAGTGAAAGCCATGAACTATGAAGGACCTAGAAACAAACAAATAACAATTAAACAAGGAAATGCCATGCTTACAGGAAAAAAGGCTGCAAATGCACTAATGGAACACTATGCCAGTGCAAACTACATTGATATTACAACTGAACAGAAGAAAGCAAACAAAGATAAACAGATACATCATAGTAATACAGAGACAGCAGTAGAATATATGATGGCAAATCTAACAATGGAAGAAATGGAACAGGCAATTAATACCCTAAACAAGAAGAAATTACCAGGAAAGGATGGAATCACAAATGAAATGCTAATAGAACTGGGCACTAAGGCAAAAAAAGAAACTACTAGCAGTCCTAAAGTACAGCTGGAAGAGGGGAATAGTCCCACAGGCATGGAAGGAAGCTATACTAATACCAGTCCCAAAAGAAAGGAAAAGACCTGGAAGAACCAAATGGCTATCGACCTATCAGTCTACTTAGCTGTGTAGGAAAATTAATGGGACGCATTATCAATGGCAGGCTAACATGGCATCTGGAAGAAAACCAACTCTTAACACCACACCAAGCAGGATTCAGAAAGTACAGATCACCTGAAGATCAAATAACCTATATAGCTCAGGAAATAGAGGATGCCTTCCAAGAGAAAAAGCACACACTAGCGGTCTGGATAGATTTAGAAAAAGCATTTGATAAAGTATGGAATTAAGGACTGAAAGTAAAACTGCAAAGAATGCATGTTTGTGGGAAAATGTACAAATGGATCAGCCACTACCTTGAGAACAGAACTGCCAGGACAAAAGTACAAGGACAAACCAGCAAAATGATGTTGTTGGAGCAAGGTGTCCCCCAAGGAGGAGTTCTTTCACCAACATTATTCCTAGCATATATAAATGACATCAGGGGAAAATTTTCCAGCCAGAGTACACACATCATCCTTTGCAGATGACCTAGCCATATGGACATCTTCTTCTTCTTCTTCTTCTTCTTCTTCTTCTTCTTCTTCTTCTTCTTCTTCTTCTTCTTCTTCTTCTTCAGCGTTCCGAGCCATTGAGGTTCTTTGCTGCAAATACAATCCGTCTCCATTCGTCTCTCTGGTGGACCTTCTCTTGCCAGTCGTTGATTCCAAGTGCTTGTAGGTCTGTACATGTATTATCTCTCCACCGCCTTCTTGGTCTACCTCGGGGTCTACGGTCATTTATTTCCTGAGTGTAAGCGAGTTTTGTTTCCCTATTATCTTCCATTCTTTCTATATGCCCCAGCCATTGTAGTCTATTAGCCTTCATGATACCAGTGATTAGCGGGGACTTAAACAGATCATAAATGTCTTTGTTACTTCTTCTTTTCCACTCTCCACTTTGTGTATCCCTAATGGGTCCAAAGATGCGTCTTAAAATTTTGTTCTCAAAGGTTTGTAACAAGGCTTCGTCTCCTTTCGTTGTACTCCAGGTTTCAGAGCCATACAGCACAACTGGTCTGATCAGTGTTTTGTATATTGTGATTTTGGTGTTACGAGATAGCGCCTTTGATTTTAGTAGATGTTGTAGTGCATAGTATATCTTATTTCCAGAGTTGATTCTAGTTTTTATTTCTTCCCATATGATGTTGGAGCAGTTGAAGATTGTACCCAGGTATTTGTATGTTTCCGTTCTTTTAATGGTCATATTATCTATTTGTATGTGGCCAGAGTTTTTAGCCATTCCGTCTCTTGAAATTACCATATATTCTGTCTTATCTTGGTTGATAACCAGCCCCATCTGTTGGGCTTTTTCCTTTAAGTGAGTCAATATTTCCAATGTCTTTTGTTCACTTTGCCCTATAATATCTATATCATCTGCATAACCAAGCAGCTTGGATGTTCCTCCAATATCACATTCCTCCTTTACGTTCCTTACAACTTTCTCTAGAGCCAGATTGAAGAGTAGCGGCGATAGTGCATCACCCTGTTTCAAGCCAGATGTTATTTGGAAGGGGTCTGATTTCCTGCCCTTATATGTTACTATATTATAAGTATCTTCCATGCATAGTCTGGTCATGTTGATTAACTTCCTTGGTATTCCAAATTCCTGCATAGCATTCCATAGACTATTCCTATGGACACTATCATAAGCCTTTTTAAAATCCACAAAAATGTTATGGAGATCTCTTTTATATTCCCAATGTTTCTCGGCTATTTGTCGTAAGATAAATATCTGATCTATTGTTGATCTGTTTTGTCTAAAACCCGCCTGGTAGTCACCTAATATGTCTTCTGAATATGGTTTTAGTCTATTTAGTAATACTGCGGATAGTATCTTATAGCTTGTGGACAGTAGTGATATTCCTCTATAATTTCCACATTGGAACTTGTCTTCTTTCTTAAAGATAGGTATCAATAATGACTCTTTCCAGTCATGGGGTAATTCTTCTGTCCTCCAGATTTTTATTATTAGTTCGTATAGCTTTAGATGTAATGCATGGCCACCTGCCTTTATAAATTCAGCAGCAATTCCATCAGTCCCAGTTGCCTTATTGTTTTTAAGTCGTGTGATTACATATAGGATTTCTTCAAATGTAGGTTCTTCAATTTGTGGTTCGCATGTTAGAACCTCTTCCTGTGAGAAAATGTTACTTGGAGCTTCACAATTTAGTAATTCAATAAAATATTCTTTCCATGTGTTGCACATTTCCTCATTGGTATTTATCATATTCCCATTTTTGTCTTTTAAACCATATGTGTTTTGTTGGTGCCCTCGTTTCATTGACTTCAGTTCTTTAAAAAATTTTCTGGATTCATTTTTCTGGTGATTAGTTTCCATATCTTTGATTATATTACTCATATATTCTCGCTTCTGCTGTCTGACTATTTTTGTAGCCTCTTTACATTCATTTCTATAATGCTCTTCCTTTTGGATGTTATTGATGTCATTTAACCATACATGTCTGGCATTCTTCTTACTAATGACTGCTTCTTCACATTTTTGATTGAACCATCTGTTCTTTCTATGCGTGGTTAACACACCGAGACATTCTTCTGCGGTAGACTGAATTGTATTCTTGATGTTCAACCAAGTTTGGTCAATGCTTTCCTCCAAAGGGTTTTGCAGAGTTTCAAGTTTACATTTTATTTCATCTGTAAATTTCTCTTTGACTGTAATGTCTTGCAGTTTTTCTCTGTTATATGTTGGGTGTAATCTTTGTAATTTAGTATAGAAAGCTCTCTTAAGTTTTATTTTAACTTTTGCTCCAATGAGGAAGTGGTCACTGTGGCACTCAGCTCCTCTATAACTTCTGACTTGCTGTATGTTTGATGCATTTCTGTTGTTAATTAAAATGTGATCTATTTGATTATAGGTTCTCTTGTCACATGATTTCCAAGTTTGTTTGTGTATATCCTTTCTTTGTAGTCTGGTACTGCTAATCTGCAGTCCTTTGGCTTCTGCCAGGTTGATGACTCTCCATCCATTATCATTTGAAGTTGTATGTAGGCTTTCCATACCGGCCACTTTTTTATTAGTTTGCTCTCTACCTATTTTTGCATTGAAGTCTCCCAGCACAATCAGGATGTCCTGTTTGGGGGTTTCTTCTATGACATCTTCCAGATCATTATAAAAGTCTTCTTTAATATCATCTTCTTTCTCTTCAGTAGGTGCATGTACATTTATCATCGTTATATTTTTCCATTTACCTTTTATTCGTAATTTACTAATCCTGTCATTAAAAGCTTTAAAGTTTAAAACGTTCCCCCATAACTCTTTTTTGATGACAAATCCTGTTCCTAATTCATGTTTATTTTGGGTGTTTCCTCCATATATTATAATCATTCCATTTTGCTCTAAAGTACCCTCTCCTGGCCACCTTATTTCTTGAATTGCTGTTATATCCATTTGATATTCAACCAGCTCCCGGGTTAGTTCTTCGGCCGCTCCAGCTCGATATAGTGTCCGTACATTCCATGTTCCAAATCTCAAAAGTCCTTTAACGTTCCAAGGTCGTTGTCCAGATAAGTCAGTCCGATATCTAGGCTCATGTATTTGTTTCGTAACAAAGAAAGGTTTTTACAAAGGTGGGGATGTTAACCCCACGCTTCAACCCCCAACCTGGAGGACCAGGGTGTTTCTCTTTGTCTGTTCTCTACCCTTTGACCTGTCCGGCTTGGGAGGCCCTGCTGGTAGCTACGCTACCGCCGGCATAGCTCTCAGGGTCATTGAGAAACTCAAGCTCCCCCACCACGACAAGGTGGAAACACCATCGGGGGAGCATATGGACATCTGAAGAATATATTAGTACAGCTAACAGCAGAATACAGCAAGCACTATTAGCGCTAGAGGACTGGTCAAAATCATGACTAGTGAAGATAAGTGAGGAGAAAACAACATGCACAGTGTTCTCCATCTCAAATAAAGCTCAGCAACCTAAGCTGGTATTGAATTGAAAAATATTGCGCCATGAAGAAAATCCAAACTATCTAGGAGTCACCTTTGATCGTCGCCTGACATGGAAGACACAGGTTGAGAAAAATTGAACAAGAGCAAGGCAAAGAATGGCAATCATGAAAAAGCTTGCTGGTACGGCAATCATGAAAAAGCTTGCTGGTACAACGTGGGGAGCAGATGAGAAAGTTCTCAAGAAGTTGTATACTGGACGGGTGAGGCCAGTACTGGAATATGGCATCGCAGCTTGGGCAACAGCAGCTAAGTCAAACTTTAACAAAATAAGTAGAGTCCAAAACCAAGGAATGCGAATCATAACTGGAAGCCTGAAGTCAACGCCTATTAATGAACTAGAAAAGATCACTTGTTTACAACCAATGCAGGACAGAAGAGATAGCAGAGCCCAGCAACAAGCAGACAAATTTAGAAGATTGACAGACCACCCTATGTATAACAGGTTTAATGGTTTTGGAAAAGGAAGACTGAAGCGTAGCAACTTTGTAGAAACTGCAAAACGAAAGATTAGGGCAGATCCCATACTTAACATATCAACAGTCAAGCCCATTTACAATGCACACAACTTCCCAGCTTGGAGACAGCAGCAACTGCCTGAGATGATAGAAAACATTCCTGGTATTGAGAAAAAGAACACTCAGAATGAAACCGAAAGAAGAAAAATAACCCTCAACTACATAAAAGAACATTACCCAAGCAGCAATTGGACCCATGCATATACAGATGGATCAGCCAAAGATTCAATTAAAAATGGAGGAGGAGGAATTCTCCTTAATTTAAAAAATGGAGTGATAAAAACACAGTCAGTGGCATCTGGAACATTTTCAAGTAACTTCAAAGCGGAGGTAGAGGCTTTGAAAACTGCAGCAGAAATGCTCTTGATGGAGGAAAATAAAGAGAAGCTAATAGCTATCTTCACAGATGCAAAGTCAGCTGTCTCAATACTGAAGAGCAAAAACAGCACATAACTAGCTGACCTAAGAGCAGCACTCCATGGTCTGTGCCAGAAATCCCAAAAAGTTGTAATACAGTGGATCCCATCACATTGCAGTATACCTGGAAATTTAGAGGCTGACAGACTAGCAAAAGAGGGTGGACGATTACCACAGCCTGACACAGACATAACCTATAATGAGGCAAAAAGGTATATAAAAAGCACTTATAGAACCAAATGGGAATCAGAGCATCCAGGCCACCAGAAGGATGATGCATATTACAAACTCGACCGAAGAGAACAAGTAGCAATCTTCAGATTCCGCACAGGACATAACATGCTGAAACACCGCTTGTTCAATAAACTAAAGATAGGAGATACCGATGAATGTAATTGTGGAACTGGTAAAATGACAGCTAAACATTTGCTGCAGGAGTGCCCAATATATGCAGAACAGAGAAAGATATTTTGGCCCACGCCTGCTTCATTTGAGGACAAGATATCAACAAGCTCAAGTTGACTACAGGTTACTTTAACTACATTCAGGTTGACATCTAAAGGTGCATGAAGATGTATTTAGACTGCCACACTTCATACCACAGGTATGTCGGTTACAAAAGCGTCCCAGAGGCATGAAATGAAATATTACTTGGATAGCAAATCCATTACGTGGAAAGTCAGAATTAAAAGCTCACTGTGTGGGCTTCGTAAAAGGTGGGAAAAGTGTCCTAGTGACACGAAATGGAATATTGCTAGGATAGCAAATCCATTACGTGAAAGTCCGAATCGAAAGCTCACTGTGTGGGCTTCATAAAAGGTGGAAAAAGTGTCCTAGTGACAAGAAATGGAATATTGCTTGGATAGCAAATCCATTATGTGGAAAGTCTTAATCGAAAGCTCACTGTGTGGATGTCATCTGCAGACTGCATTCTTCTGGTTTCCAGAGGAACAGCCTATGGTGAACGGAAGGCCCAATATACGGAAGTGAGGCTAAGCAGCCAAGTGCAGGACGTGACGATTCCTTGGGTGAGCCCAGTACCAGAGCGCTGTGTGATGGCTCTGCAAGTATGGAAGCCTCCTTGGATGGCGGGGAATGCCCATGGTCTGCCCCTGCCTTCCCTTGAGGGTTGACCAGGATGTCTTTGGCTGTTCTCTATGGGTTAGCTAGGATGGGGGATAACACCACAACAGTGAGATTCAAACGTCCTAATAAACCCCGGGAAGGTTAACCCGGTCAACAAATGCCCGCAGAAGTCGGATGTGTCGGCCTAACAGCGCAAGAACGCAGCTCTGCTGTAAACAGGCACAACGCAGTCACATCCGGAAAAAAAAATCTGGATGAACGCAGAAGAAGAAGAAGAAGACTCTTAAACTTAAGACAGTCAAAACAGACCTACATCTGAACAATTACTACTGTCCAAGTGACCGACCACAGGCACTGGACACACTACCTCTAAAAGAAAAATGTTTTTTGATTGGCGATTTCAAGAGCCACTCGCAGAGCTAGGGCTTTGATCACATGGACCAGAGAGGAGAGAGATTGGAAGACTGGCAGGATGAGAACAGATTCATCTTGATTACCAAGCCGTCCAAGCAACATACTTTCTACTCGAGATCATGGCACACTACAACTACACCTGACCAGGCTTTTCATTCACCAGACCTGGAGTGGAACATTACACGAATTGTTGGGAAACAACTTGGTGGCAGTGACCATCGGCCGGTCTTTCTAACTGTAGAAAATGAGCTTGTAAGTGAAAGCAGCACCCTCTCGAGGTGGAACTACAAGAAAGCAGACTGGGCAATGTACAAGCATCGCACCAGCATACTGGTTAGAAACCTGAACACTGAGAAAGACATAAATAAAGTAGTTGAAGAGTTTGGGAAATGCATACTACAGGCAGCGCGAGTAACAGTACCAAGAGGAGCCCGAAAACAATATAAACCTTATTGGAGTAGTGAATTGAAAAAAGTTGCATTATGATGTGGGAGTGTGTAGAAAGCAAGCAGAGGCCAAACTCAGCCAAGAGCACCACAATAAATACCAGCATGCAAAGGCCAAACTTCAAAGAGCTATGATGCAGGCTAGACGGAACAGCTAGCAGGAGAAAACAGAGTCTCTGAACTTTGAAAGAGAAACAAGGAAATTGTGGAAGCTAATAAAACAACTTAACGATGAGGGCACAGGGAGAAACTCAAAAATTGCACTACATAAAGACGGAAACATCTTAACAGGAAAGCAAGCAACTAACCATTTTGTTGACTCACTCGCACAAGAAAACAATATCGAAATTAGTCCAAGAGAAATAACAAGAGATTCGAGAGAAATGGCAACATACAGGAAAGAAGGAAATAGTACATGAGGTTCTGGAGGCACCCATCACAGTCGGCGAACTGGAGATAGCCATATCAAAACTGAAAATGAGAAAGTCACCAGGAGCTGATGGTATCTGCAATGAAATGATCAGGAACCTAGGAACAGAGGCCAAAGCAAAGATGTTGCAGATCTTCAATAACAGCCGGACGCTAAGCAGTGTTCCACAAGCCTGGAAAGAAGCAATCATGATACCCCTCCCAAAATCAGGGAAATATAGTTCCATTGCCTCCAGCTACAGACCAATTAGCCTAACCTCTCTGATATCTCCAAAAGTGATCTTGACAATGTCCAGTTCCAGATCGTTCTTGTATGCTTGTTTATATATATCTTTGACATTCCGTAGCTCATTTTTATTCTTTGAGCAAATAGAGCCAATCAGGAAGGAATCATCTCTGTTGGCATCATTGACAGTCGCATGCAGACAATAAGCGTCAAACTCAGCAGGTTGTTTCATCAAGGCCAGGATAACTTGTTCAGAATCCCCCATCAGCTCAGATTTCAAGTCTTTGATCAGATCCTGGTTATACAGTTCCTGGTACCTCTGCTTCAGTTTCTGTCTGTCAGAATTTGAGTTCTTGACAATGATACCGATAACTGCACCAAACAAAGCAGTGACTACATCAGTGGTCTGGTTAACTTCATACGTTGAGTCCTGCAGTATTGAGACAACATCATGACAATGCTTGGATAAATTACATGGCAGATCATGTTGTGTTGTAGAGTGGTGGAGTGGTAGCAGACACAACATCCTCCATTTTACACTGTTCTTGTGTCACTGTTGGAAACAGACCTGTCACTGTACTTCACACATTGAGCTCTGTAATACTGACACAACACCATCCATTTTACATATATATATATATTACTATATTATAATACTAAAAATGATTAATTGATGACAGTGGTACACATTAGGAATATAGAACTATCTGTGAAAGTATGTGTTTGAACATGTATAGTATGTGCGAGTGTGAACTTGATGGGAGTGACATTTTGATTAATCTGTGAAATTTTGTGTTAGAAACATGTGTGAAATTACGTGTGTGTGCATTTAGTGTTTCGTAACAAGTATTTGGCATGTGTCGGCTCCGTGGCAAATGGGCTACGGACGCAGTTCGTAATCCCACATACCCGCGTTCGAAACACAGCTGCGGCGATTTCTCAGCAGACCGCCTTGTTATTGGATGTTTACAAAATGGTATGGGTGCCAGTCGTTCAGAAAGCAATGGCAAACTACTGAACGTAAGCTTGCCATTACATCATAAACATGCAAAGCATAATGGGGTTGACTGTGACGTCCTGAAAAGGATATACAGCTAACTTCTTGTTTTTGTAATTTGGCCTGCATAACAGGCCGGACAAAAATTCCTTCAATTTATGGAGTCAATACGTAGCACCAAGACCATAAAACCATTTATTACCATGTCGAATCAAAATAATAAAATTTATTACAAAATTCTCCTGCACTGAAATTAAAGACACAGATTTTTCTCACACTCTGAAGATTCCGTGAACTATTTAATTTTTGTTTATAAGGGATCTTACTTTAGTTAATTTCTTTAAAATATTTGTAAAATATTGTAAAAACTACACAATATTCAAATTACATAATACAGTCACGCTATTGTTAATAATATCCCTTGTAATCACTTATGTTGTTATGTCCCATTGTAATATTTTAATAACATGTTTTTCTTTTAAATGTGGTTTTATTTCGTACAAAACAGTGTTTTTGCAAGGTGCGTTGCGTGTTTTCTTTTACATTTACAAAAGACAACAAGATCTCCAGATGTCACATGCAGCAAGATTCTCTAATTGTTTGTGTAATTAATACATACTATTCATTACATTTTCCCCCTGCCTTTCCATCCTATTTCAGGATATTGCGGTCAACATCAACATCTTTCATCTGTATGTTGATTCCTAGGCTAGATTACGTTCATCAGCACGCCACGACTTTCTGAGCGACCGGCTCCATACTCTCGTAAGTCACTGGCGCGACTCGAACCGCTTCCAATTCTCGTGCACTCACGTCAACCACGAGAATATTCGGGGTTACGGGAAAGCTGCTAACGCCTGGGCCAGGGAGACCGGCATTCATTACATTACATACGTTAATTCTTCGCAGACATTAAATGCCGTTTCTATTCAAAAGTTGCATATAAATAGAAATTGTAGGTATCCTTTTCAACCATTGAGCTTTTATTGTCATAACCTACAACCAAACGTTTCTAGCCATATTGTGTGAGTAATTTCTCTTGGAACAATAGGACCATTCATCTGTATTAGATTGTCCCCATTTAGTTGACACTTTTCGTCCTCTTAAATCCATGGACACAAATATTTCGTTAGAATGTTCCACTATATGCAAGACAGCTGATCGTTTTTAATTGTCAGTACGCATTTAACACGGAAGGCGTATTAAGCTACATGGCTAGATTAATGGCTAGATGCTCGCCTGTCGGCTAGCTTAGTGGCTAGATGCTCGCCTGTCGGTTCGGTGGTCATGGGTACGAATCTGCAGGGGGCGGAATTTTACAATGGACCTGGCCTACATGGTCGTACTTGGCCGATGAAGGCTAATCGCCGCAACGTCCTTTGTGTTCTGTCGTTGTATTCTGTAAAGTTGCACAACTTTGTGTTTTTTGTGTTGATGTTGTTGTTTGTTTGTTTTTTTTTTTTTTTGTTTTTTTTTGTTTTTTAATAGTTTACATTTCTACAGCTCAGATATGCTAGGAAACATCTAATGGCAGTATAAATTAGATGTCCTTGTAAAGAATGCCATGGATGGACAAAAGAACGAATGAGAAAGTTCTTTCAAGAACAAATGAAAAAGAAACGTAAACTGAATAGAAAAAGTAAACGCCATCAGTACAGTTTTGTTTACAAATCATGGTACGATGAGAAATAAACTTGAAAACTTGGTGACCACTACAATACTTGGCGGAAAAAGAGATGTGGAAACAAAGAGATTGATGCCAGGATGGCTTGGCATAATCGAGGCAAAAACAGAGACTCGGCCATAGACTGGCGACGGTGTGAGATGGCGAACCAAGACTGCCTAAGTGTATTAGCATTGCACATGAAGGTGACACATTTGTCAATCGTAGAATAAACACGATTATTGTACTGTGATATTATCGAGCACATAGTTGGCTAAACCTAAACATATGTGAAACGTGGACAATAAGCAGTCAGGCTTAAAAACAGCTTATGGCTGTGGAAATGTGGTTTCTGAGGAAAATGCAAAGAATACCATGGAGAGACAGAAAAACCAATGAACAAGTCCTTCAAGAAACAAATGAAGATCGTAAACTGATTAGAGACATTAGACATAGACAGTCACAATGTTTTGGGCATGTTATGAGAAGAAATGAATTGGAGAACTTGGTGACAACTGGCAAGATCGAGGGGAACATACCAAGGGGAAGACCGCGAAGTAAATACCTGGATTGCTTGGCATGGTCGAGACAGGAACACTGAGCTGATCCACGACTCTGGTGATCGAGTGAGATGGCAGAACACGACCGCCCACGCTTACCGGCATGGCACATGATGGATGGATGGAAACATATATAGGTATAGTAAATATTCTGAAAATCTCAAAAGAAATTTTAACAGAATCTCCCCCTTACGTGAAAATTACACACGCTAGACACCCACATTTGGGGTGATCGCAGGTGTCAACCCAACCAACGTGCAATGGAAGGGCCTCAACCAGGGAGCACCATCTTTTTTCTGTCCCCCCCCCCCCCCCCCCCAATTACTCTAATGCTGTGATTCTTTCATACAAAGCAGTGTGTATTTACATGGTGTAATGTGTGTTTCTGATATATATTATTTCTAGTATTCCTCTTGCTAACCGTTGTTCAATGGCTATTTCCACACCATGTCTTGCCCTTTCTTGCCGTTCCACTCCAGAGTAAACAAACGTGTAACTGTGGTGGATCTCCTTGCATCATTCCACCTTTATTCTGGTGTCCGCTATTCCCATCAGTCCAATTTTCCTCTCTTCCATTGTTTCTATAAGTTCTTGTTCTTTACTATTACAACCGCAGACATTCACTGTGCCTTTTTTTCGATCGTTGATCTATCTCGTGGTCCATTAACATTGCCGAGTCTATATCCATTTGGGTCAGTCCGTTTATACTTCTTAGTTTTTCTACGAGCAATATGAAGATCCCCTGCCGGCTTGCTATGCTAGTCGCAGGTTTAGGACAAACATCTGACCATTGGGAGTCTTTTCCCCATGGCCAGCCATAGCAGTAGTAGGTTAGGTGGTATTTGATTATCATTTCAGGATTGACCTCTAAGGATTGATCCCAATCCTTTTCGGTCTCGGATCCTGGGCGGGTAGGGTAGGGTAGGGTAGGTATCTAGGTCATATGTAAGGGTCGATACATCTAAGAAAAGAGATGTTTTCTAAGAGCAGATAACTGAGTTTGTGTATAATATTTTAACTAATTTAAAAAAAAAATAAATAAAAGACAACCAGAGGCGCGTGGGCGGCGGGCGCAGGAGCAAGCGCGGCCGATCGGTCGCGTGGAGCGGTCAGGGTCTAATCCAGTAAAACAGTGTCTTGTAGTACTCAAGTGGCCAGTCATTGCTGAGTGACCACAGGGCCGGTCAGTGACGAGTGCGGGTAGTGGGGCTAGGTGGATCGAACCCTCGAGGCGCACCGGGTGTCATACGAAAATTGTAATAAGTAAAAGGTAGATATGGCGTGTATATGATCTGTAGTGGGTCGTAGTGGCCTATAAACTATCATCATGTAGATTACACCTCTTCAAATTAAAACCTAAAAACAGTAAAGATGGCCGGTAGTAACAGTTGTAAGGGGTAAGTGTTGTTTGATGTTAAGGGGTGGTTGAGTGGCCGCGTAGTTAAATATCTGCGTCGAAACACTATCATCAAGTAGAGTACACCTCTTCAAATGAAAACCTTAAAAAGTAAAGATTGCCGGTAGTAACGGCTATAGTGAGTATGGCTTCGTGGTATTCGTTGTTAAGGGGTTGGTGAGTGGTGATTTACCTATATAACAGCTCCCGAACACTATCATCATACGGGTTACAACTCTTCACATGAAAACCTTAAAAAGTAAAGAGGGTTGATAGTAAATGTTGTAGTGGGTGTGGCTTAGTGATTTTCGTTGATAAGGAGTAGGTGATCGGAGAAGTAGCTAAAGAAGTGCTTCTAAACATTTTAAAGGGGTGGGCGAGTGGCGAAATGGCTAAATGAATGCATCGGTTCCCTGCTAAGAGACAGACGAGTTGCTAGATAAAGGCTTCAGGTCGTTGTTAAGGGGTTGGCGAGTGTAGAAATAGCTAGATAACCGCTTCATATCCTTGTTAAGAGGTGGGAGAGGGGCAGATTGGTTAGATAATTACGCCCGCTCCTTGGTAAGAGCCAGGGTGATCGAGTGGAGAAGTGGGTAAATAATGACATGGAGGTCTACCACCGACAAATTCAACGCATAATGGCGGCGTCGGTCGTCAGAAGACCTAGAATATTTTCATTATATGTCTATTGTAAAGTGGTCGACTGTTTATTATAACGGTGGTTACTATTATATGTAGTGGATGGGACTTAAATACTATCATCATACCGGTTACAGCTCTTCAAATGAAAACTTTTGAAAGTGTAAAGATGGCCGATGGTTATAGTGGGCATGACTTTGTGATATTCATTGTTAAGGGGTGGAGTGAGTGGGTGAGTAATTAGATAAACGCTTCCGACCACTAGCAGCGGTTTCGAATCCCAGTGGGGCGGTCTAGTGGTAGAAGAAATATTGATAATATTTGTTACTTAGTTGAGATTTCGATCTCTGGTGTTATTAACCCGGCTATGTTTAGAATAGGAGAGGTGGTGTGCTGATTGCGGAGTATGTTTAGGTGGTACCCCAGACACTGTGGAAGTGACAGGTTCGAATCTCGGTACTTTTTCGTTGGTAAAATTGCCAGTCACCAACATGTGGGTCTCTAGTTGATCATAAGGGTTAGGGTCGCTTTGTCCGGCCTTGTCGCCGTAGCCACAAGTCCCCACCGGTGATGAAAAACACAGGCACCAGATTTCACCATTGTGCCTACGAGTTACAAAATATAACCTAACTTAAAAATCAAAATATGATATACCCAATACCATAACAGGTGTTACAAAAAATCGATACGCATCTTCATAACGGCTAATCCATGGGATTATCATCCTCGTAATGACCAAGTCGGGTTATTGATATTTCTGATATTTCCGCCATTGCAAATAGTTCGCGATATTAATAAAGGTTCATAACAAGGTTGGAAGAGGATTAAGGGATTAACACCTATTGTCTGGACATCCAATAAAAATCAATAACACTACCCTCGATTTTTCTCATAATTGCCGATTGTAGATTATGGGCTAGGTGTATGTGTCCTTATGCAGTTAAAACAAGTGGTATGAGTAGGAGATATCACAAACAGTATCAGCATGTGCCACTCTGATCTTAAATATCAGTAGTTCGTTATTCTTGTGACATTGAAAACGCTTGTGGCTTGAAGACGGATGGTGTACTATGTTATTGGGTGGTGTATATAGATTGACCAGTATGTGAAGTTGATAAGGTCACCCCTGCCAGCGCATCGTAGCTGTGTTGTGACTTGTCGCCTATTACATCCAGGTGTAAAAATAACCAAAAATATTTCACATCAACTCAGACATGCCTCTATATAGCTGCACTGCGAACATGGCTAGAGTCTACTTTAGGAAAGTATCGTGTATCTGTGTATACGGGTTTACCACTGCTTATAGATGTGTGCAGTATTATTAGAAAGCGGCCGTTATGTCTACATTATCAAAGTATGTTGCCTTACAGAGCTGGTATAGTATCTATGTGTCTGCTACGTTGTATGTTTTGTCATGTTGCCTTGTAGTATTTGGAGGGAGTTTCATGCGGTTGTCTAGTGAACTTTTTAAAAACTATGTCTCAGAATCCACAACGCCACTGGCATTAGAGCCTTTTCAACTTGTCTGCTCATTGACCACGCTTCACAGTCATACTAAAGTACGGGTTCTATGTAGTACTTACACACTCCTTTTATTTCTCATTACAGTTGTCAACTTTATATTAGTCAGTATGTTTTCCAATTTGCAAAAGACAACCTTCATCACAGCTATTCTTGTTCCAACGCTTTAAAGCCACCTCCTATCAGACATTTGTTTTTCTTTCCTTTTATGCTCACGGCTACCGTTTCCCCATTTCAAGCTCCATGTCTCTACTTGTATGCATTAGTGTGGTAGAAGTAAACCGATAACGCACAAGATAGACGTATATTATCACACTGTATATGAACATGTTGGAAACGGCTACATCCGGGCAAAGAGGGCGTTGTATCTGTCACATGCGTATGGATACGGCCGAGACACGTGGTTAAGAGGGATACTAAAGAAAAAAACAACGGTATTATGTTGGCGATCGAACCAGGGGACCTAATTCGTGATGACCACCATGTACGGGAGTGATTCTGCCCCCTCGTCAACAGGGCGTCGGAGGTTTAAAAGGGTGTTCATTCTCTGGCTTTTCTATTTCCGAGTCGTCATAGGGTCACCAAGTAACAGTAAAGAACACGAAACTACTACTACCAAGGCCTCTATACACCACAAGGCAGTTTCGAATATAATATACACAACTATAATCAAGTCATCACAGTATTCAACTAACCCGTTCTCATAGACATAGAGGAGAGATGTGAGCACCGAGGCCAGTTGGGGGAGGTGTACCTTTTACTTAACATCTATCGGGTCATACACCGACGAGTGTTTAGCTATATTTATCATATAATATTACCCGTGAACTCAACAAGCTTCCCCGGATCAGTCTTAGGCTTCTCATATAACATGACATATCACGTACCCGCTGTCCCGACCAGCAAAGTTATCGCTTCTCAGAGCAGACATTTACACTTTCATTAATTCTTCTGCCTGGCCAAAGGGGGTCTTTGCATCTTTCCGCAGAAACCTAGTTCCAATGCTAATATATGTTTTTCAATGTGTCGGCTCATTACCACATTTCACATCCTGACAAAAGTACAGGTTCTATGTTCCACTCCAACAGTCAAATAAGAAAAAAAATGTTAGCCAAATTATTAAAATGTTGGCCAAATATAGAAATATATCGACCAGACGTAAAAGTATAGGAAATAATGTTAGCCAAATAGGAAAAATATCGATCAAACTTATAGATGTCTCGGCCAAACTTATAAAATGTATGAACATATGTTAGCCAAAGTTGAAAAATATTGACCAAGTAATGAAATAGCTCATCCGAATTTATAACAAGTAAGAAAATATGCTAGTAAAATCAAGAAATATGTCGACTGAAGTTATACAATAGGCGAAACGATGGACAAACTTATAAAGATGTCGACCGTTATAAGAAAATGTATTACCCAAATTAGGAAAAAATATTGACCAAGTTTTGAAATATCTCGATCAAACTTACAAAAAATAGGAAAATATGTCGACTAAAGTAGGAACATTTGTTAGCCAAAGGTGAAAAATATTGGTCAAGTAAAGAAATATCGCATCCAAACTTTTAAAATGTAGGAAACTTTATTAAGCAAATGTGAAAAATATTGTCCAAGTAAAGACATGTTACAACTAATCTTATAAATATCTCAACCATACTTATGAAAAGGAGGAAAATGTCTTAACCTAATGGGGAAAATATTGGCCAAGTGAAGAAAAAAGTTACACAAAACTTATAAAACTTAGGAAAATGTGTTAACCTAATGAGAATAATATCGACCATTTGAAGAAAAAAGTTACACAAAACTTATAAAACTTAGGGAAATGTGTTAACCTAATGAGAAAATATTGGCCAAGTGAAGAAAAAAGTTACACAAAACTTATAAAACTTAGGAAAATGTGTTAACCTAATGAGAAAAATATCGCCCAATTGAAGAAAAAAGTTACACAAAACTTATAAAACTTAGGAAAATGTGTTAACCTAATGAGAAAAATATTGACCAAGTAAAGAAAAACGTACACCAAACTTCTGAAAAGTAAGAAAATTTGTTAACCAAATGGGAAAAATATTGGCAAAGTGGAGAAATATCTCAACCATACTTATGAAAAGGAGGAAAATGTGTTAACCAAATGAGAAAATATCGCCCAAGTGAAGAAAAAAAGTTACACAAAACTTATAAAACTTAGGAAAATGTGTTAACCTAATGAGAAAAATATTGACCAAGTAAAGAAATATCGCATTCAAACTTTTAAAATATAGGAAACTTTATTAACCAAATGTGAAAAATATTGTCCAAGTAAAGACATGTTACAACTAATCTTATAAATATCTCAACCATACTTATGAAAAGGAGAAAAATGTGTTAACCAAATGGGAAAAATATTGGCCAAAAGGAGAAATATCTCAACCATACTTATGAAAAGGAGGAAAATGTGTTAACCTAAAGAGAAAAATATCCCCCAAGTGAAGAAAAAAGTTACACAAAACTTATAAAACTTAGGAAAATGTGTTAACCTAATGAGAAAAATATTGACCAAGTAAAGAAAAACGTACACCAAACTTATGAAAAGTAAGAAAATTTGTTAACAAAAAGGGAAAAATATATGGGCTAAACTATGAAATATGTTGACCGAACTAAGAAAGTGTGTTAACCAAAGGGGGAAAAATGTTGGTCAAAACATGAAACATCTCGACCAAACTTATAAATATCTCGTGTAAACTTATTTTTAAAAAAAGTAGTAACAACTATTGCTTCTGTAGTTATGTCTAACGTGTCTTGAACTTTTATCTGAACAGACATTTCACAAGACATAATCATCAACGTCAACACTTTCCCTCTTTTACATTACCGAAAGTTTCAACTTACCATTCCAACGTATCTGCTAAAGACGCACTTATACATACTAATCACCCATCTCTTCACACTCTTTGTTCTTTCTTTCTAACACAATGTGTCTCTGTCTTTCATAGATAACTTCACAACTTTTCCATGTCACATCACCAAGATACTCCAAACCTTCGTTTCACATGAGTTCTAATGAAACAGTCATAACAACATTTATGGTAATGCAATCTGTGGCTCCACCTGGGATAGTTTCAATATCATCTGAGTATTCGTCAGCAAAGATCCACTTCCCATGGCTGATATCTTCAACTTTCTATACCACAATGACTTCTACACTAACCTTCCATTGTTCCATCTTTCAACAATACAAAGAGTGTTCTCGAAGGCTAGCTAACATAACATTGCTTACTTTGTCCACCTCTATCACACTTTGTCATTTCACAGCTGCAATAGCGGCAAGTCTGCAACCAACCAACAGTGTCTGTTATGAAGTCGACCTTTCTTAAAGCCACGTCTGCCTTACTGAACCCTTGAATACCCTCTACCACATCGTCTAACCGACTTTCAACATTTCATACCAAATAACATTAACATTCTCTTTGATTACAGAACAACTGATTTTCTGCTGACTAAGCAGATTTTCCAACCCCGTGGAGATAAATCATATGCCCCCTAACCTACTAGGCGCTATTCTAGACAACGAATATGGTCATCGACCAGCACCCCTAGGCAGAACTTGAAAAAACAACAGAGCTTGAGTTATTGAGACGAATGAGTTGCATTCCTTGGACTACCAGAAAGACATCAAACACAACAAACTCTTTCTTACTAACCCTAACCCTAAGTATACATCAACTAACCCTAACCCTAAACCTAAGTATACATCAACTAACCCTAACCCTAAACCTAAGTATACATCAACTAACCCTAACCCTAACCCTAAGTATACAACAAACTCTTTCTTAAGAGACATAGATACAAACCAGTGTTAGAAATGAAACAGTTAAATTTATGTGAATACATTTTAATTAAAATTTAAAACTAATAAATCGCACTTTTATTGCCCGCTTCACTTAATATACAGATATAGGGTAAGTATAGGTATAAGTTAGGTATAGGACATATATCAAGCTTACATCTTGCGCAATAAAAGTGCGATTTATTAGTTTTAAATTTTAATTAAAATGTAATCACATAAATTTAACTGTTTCATTTCTAACACTGGTTTGTATCTATGTCTCTTAAGAAAGAGTTTGTTGTATAGTTAGGGTTAGGGTTAGGGTTAGTTGATTTATACTTAGGTTTAGGGTTAGGGTTAGTTGATGTATACTTAGGTTTAGGGTTAGGGTTAGTTGATGTATACTTAGGGTTAGGGTTAGTAAGAAAGAGTTTGTTGTGTTTGATGTCTTTCTGGTAGTCCAAGGAATGTAACTCATTCGTCTCAATAACCCAAGCTCTGTTGTTTTTTCAAGTTCTGCCTAGGGGTGCTGGTCGATGACCATATTCGTTGTCTAGAATAGCGCCTAGTAGGTTAGGGGGCATATGATTTATCTCCACGGGGTTGGAAAATCTGCTTAGTCAGCAGCAAATCAGTTGTTCTGTAATCAAAGAGAATGTTAATGTTATTTGGTATGAAATGTTGAAAGTCGGTTAGACGATGTGGTAGAGGGTATTCAAGGGTTCAGTAAGGCAGACGTGGCTTTAAGAAAGGTCGACTTCATAACAGACACTGTTGGTTGGTTGCAGACTTGCCGCTATTGCAGCTGTGAAATGACAAAGTGTGATAGAGGTGGACAAAGTAAGCAATGTTATGTTAGCTAGCCTTCGAGAACACTCTTTGTATTGTTGAAAGATGGAACAATGGAAGGTTAGTGTAGAAGTCATTGTGGTATAGAAAGTTGAAGATATCAGCCATGGGAAGTGGATCTTTGCTGACGAATACTCAGATGATATTGAAACTATCCCAGGTGGAGCCACAGATTGCATTACCATAAATGTTGTTATGACTGTTTCATTAGAACTCATGTGAAACGAAGGTTAGGAGTATCTTGGTGATGTGACATTGAAAAGTTGTGAAGTTATCTATGAAAGACAGAGACACATTGTGTTAGAAAGAAAGAACAAAGAGTGTGAAGAGATGGGTGATTAGTATGTATAAGTGCGTCTTTAGCAGATACGTTGGAATGGTAAGTTGAAACTTTCGGTAATGTAAAAGAGGGAAAGTGTTGACGTTGATGATTATGTCTTGTGAAATGTCTGTTCAGATAAAAGTTCAAGACACGTTTGACATAACTACAGAAGCAATATTTGTTACTACTTTTTTTTATAAGTTTACACGAGATATTTATAAGTTTGGTCGAGATGTTTCATGTTTTGACCAAAATTTTTCCCCCTTTGGTTAACACACTTTCTTAGTTCGGTCAACATATTTCATAGTTTAGCCCATATATTTTTCCCTTTTGGTTAACAAATTTTCTTACTTTTCAGAAGTTTGGTGTACGTTTTTCTTTTCTTGGTCAATATTTTTCTCATTAGGTTAACACATTTTCCTAAGTTTTATAAGTTTTGTGTAACTTTTTTCTTCACTTGGGCGATATTTTTCTCATTAGGTTAACACATTTTCCTCCTTTTCATAAGTATGGTTGAGATATTTCTCCACTTGGCCAATATTTTTCCCATTTGGTTAACACATTTTTCTCCTTTTCATAAGAATGGTTGAGATATTTATAAGATTAGTTGTAACATGTCTTTACTTGGACAATATTTTTCACATTAGGTTAACACATTTTCCTAAGTTTTATAAGTTTTGTGTAACTTTTTTCTTCAATTGGGCGGTATTTTTCTCATTAGGTTAACACATTTTCCTAAGTTTTATAAGTTTTGTGTAACTTTTTTCTTCACTTGGGCGATATTTTCTCATTTGGTTAACACATTTTCCTCCTTTTCATAAGTATGGTTGAGATATTTCTCCACTTGGCCAATATTTTTCCCATTTGGTTAACAAATTTTCTTACTTTTCAGAAGTTTGGTGTACGTTTTTCTTTACTTGGTCAATATTTTTCTCATTAGGTAAACACATTTTCCTAAGTTTTATAAGTTTTGTGTAACTTTTTTCTTCAATTGGGCGATATTTTTCTCATTAGGTTGACACATTTTCCTAAGTTTTATAAGTTTTGTGTAACTTTTTTCTTCACTTGGCCAATATTTTCTCATTAGGTTAACACATTTCCCTAAGTTTTATAAGTTTTGTGTAACTTTTTTCTTCAATTGGTCGATATTATTCTCATTAGGTTAACACATTTTCCTAAGTTTTATAAGTTTTGTGTAACTTTTGTCTTCACTTGGCCAATATTTTCCCCATTAGGTTAAGACATTTTCCTCCTTTTCATAAGTATGGTTGAGATATTTATATGATTAGTTGTAACATGTCTTTACTTGGACAATATTTTTCACATTTGGTTAATAAAGTTTCCTACATTTTAAAAGTTTGGATGCGATATTTCTTTACTTGACCAATATTTTTCACCTTTGGCTAACAAATGTTCCTACTTTAGTCGACATATTTTCCTATTTTTTGTAAGTTTGGTCGAGATATTTCAAAACTTGGTCAATTTTTTTTCCTAATTTGGGTAATACATTTTCTTATAACGGTCGACATCTTTATAAGTTTGTCCATCGTTTCGCCTATTGTATAACTTCAGTCGACATATTTCTTGATTTTACTAGCATATTTTCTTACTTGTTATAAATTCGGATGAGCTATTTCATTACTTGGTCAATATTTTTCACCTTTGGCTAACATATGTTCATACATTTTATAAGTTTGGCCGAGACATCTATAAGTTTGATCGATATTTTTCCTATTTGGCTAACATGATTTCCTATACTTTATACGTCTGGTCGATATATTTCTATATTTGGCCAACATTTTAATAATTTGGCTAACATTTTTTTTCTTATTTGACTGTTGGAGTGGAACATAGAACCTGTACTTTTGTCAGGATGTGAAATGTGGTAATGAGCCGACACATTGAAATACATATATTAGCATTGGAACTAGGTTTCTGCGGAAAGATGCAAAGACCCCCTTTGGCCAGGCAGAAGAATTAATGAAAGTGTAAATGTCTGCTCTGAGAAGCGATAACTTTGCTGGTCGGGACAGCGGGTACGTGATATGTCATGTTATATGAGAAGCCTAAGACTGATCCGGGGAAGCTTGTTGTGTTCACGGGTAATATTATATGATAAATATAGCTAAACACTCGTCGGTGTATGACCCGATAGATGTTAAGTAAAAGGTACACCTCCCCCAACTGGCCTCGGTGCTCACATCTCTCCTCTATGTCTATGAGAACGGGTTAGTTGAATACTGTGATGACTTGATTATAGTTGTGTATATTATATTCGAAACTGCCTTGTGGTGTATAGAGGCCTTGGTAGTAGTAGTTTCGTGTTCTTTACTGTTACTTGGTGACCCTATGACGACTCGGAAATAGAAAAGCCAGAGAATGAACACCCTTTTAAACCTCCGACGCCCTGTTGACGAGGGGGCAGAATCACTCCCGTACATGGTGGTCATCACGAATTAGGTCCCCTGGTTCGATCGCCAACATAATACCGTTTTTTTTTCTGTAGTATCCTTCATAACCACGTGTCTCGGCTGTATCCATACGCATGTAACAGATACAACGCCCTCTTTGCCCGGATGTAGCCGTTTCCCACATGTTCATATACAGTGTGATAATATACGTCTATCTTGTGCGTTATCGGTTTACTTCTACCACACTAATGCATACAAGTAGAGACATGGAGCTTGAAATGGGGAAACGGTAGCCGTGAGCATAAAAGGAAAGGAAAAAAAATGTCTGATAGGAGGTGGCTTTAAAGCGTTGGAACAAGAATCGCTGTGATGAAGGTTGTCTTTTGCAAATTGGAAAACATACTGACTAATATAAAGTTGACAACTGTAATGAGAAATAAAAGGAGTGTGTAAGTACTACATAGAACCCGTACTTTAGTATGACTGTGAATCGTGGTCAATGAGCAGACAAGTTGAAAAGGCTCTAATGCCAGTGGCGTTGTGGATTCTGAGACATAGTTTTTAAAAAGTTCACTAGACAACCGCATGAAACTCCCTCCAAATACTACAAGGCAACATGACAAAACATACAACGTAGCAGACACATAGATACTATACCAGCTCTGTAAGGCAACATACTTTGATAATGTAGACATAACGGCCGCTTTCTAATAATACTGCACACATCTATAAGCAGTGGTAAACCCGTATACACAGATACACGATACTTTCCTAAAGTAGACTCTAGCCATGTTCGCAGTGCAGCTATATAGAGGCATGTCTGAGTTGATGTGAAATATTTTTGGTTATTTTTACACCCGGATGTAATAGGCGACAAGTCACAACACAGCTACGATGCGCTGGCAGGGGTGACCTTATCAACTTCACATACTGGTCAATCTATATACACCACCCAATAACATAGTACACCATCCGTCTTCAAGCCACAAGCGTTTTCAATGTCACAAGAATAACGAACTACTGATATTTAAGATCAGAGTGGCACATGCTGATACTGTTTGTGATATCTCCTACTCATAACACTTGTTTTAACTGCATAAGGACACATACACCTAGCCCATAATCTCCAATCGGCAATTATGAGAAAAATCGAGGGTAGTGTTATTGATTTTTATTGGATGTCCCGACAATAGGTGTTAATCCCTTAATCCTCTTCCAACCTTGTTATGAACCTTTATTAATATCGCGAACTATTTGCAATGGCGGAAATATCAGAAATATCAATAACCCGACTTGGTCATTACGAGGATGATAATCCCATGGATTAGCCGTTATGAAGATGCGTATCGATTTTTTGTAACACCTGTTATGGTATTGGGTATATCATATTTTGATTTTTAAGTTAGGTTATATTTTGTAACTCGTAGGTACAATAGTGAAATCTGGTGCCTGTGTTTTTCATCACCGGTGGGGACTTGTGGCTACGGCGACAAGGCCGGACAAAGCGACCCTAACCCTTATGATCAACTAGAGACCCACATGTTGGTGACTGGCAATTTTACCAACGACAAAGTACCGAGATTCGAACCTGTCACTTCCACAGTGTCTGGGGTACCACCTAAACATACTCCGCATTCAGCACACCACCTCTCCTATTCTAAACATAGCCGGGTTAATAACACCAGAGCTCGAAATCTCAACTAAGTAACCAAATATTATCAATATTTCTTCTACCACTAGACCGCCCCACTGGGATTCGAAACCGCTGCTAGTGGTCGGAAGCGTTTATCTAATTACTCACCCACTCACTCCACCCCTTAACAATGAATATCACAAAGTCATGCCCACTATAACCATCGGCCATCTTTACACTTTCAAAAGTTTTCATTTGAAGAGCTGTAACCGGTATGATGATAGTAGTTAAGTCCCATCCACTACATATAATAGTAACCACCGTTATAATAAACAGTCGACCACTTTACAATAGACATATAATGAAAATATTCTAGGTCTTCTGACGACCGACGCCGCCATTATGCGTTGAATTTGTCGGTGGTAGACCTCCATGTCGTTATTTACCCACTTCTCCACTCGATCACCCTGGCTCTTACCAAGGAGCGGGCGTAATTATCTAACCAATCTGCCCCTCTCCCACCTCTTAACAAGGATATGAAGCGGTTATCTAGCTATTTCTACACTCACCAACCCCTTAACAACGACCTGAAGCCTTTATCTAGCAACTCGTCTGTCTCTTAGCAGGGAAAATTTCCCAATTACCGTTATGGATGGAAAGGATTTTTTTTTAACACCTGTTTTAAAAAAAATTTTTATACCCCATATTTTATTTTTTAAGTTTTTATTTTTTAATGTAAAAATAAAAACCGGTCCTGTGTTTTTACACCTTTGGGCTTTGGCTACCCGAAAAAAGGGCCCGGGCAAAGCGACCCCTTCCCTTATTTAAATGAAAAGGGTTTGGTGCGGCTTTTTAAAAACGACAAATCCCGAAAAATTTGAAAGGTCACTTAAAAAAGTGCGGGGGTTTTACCACCCTTAAAATATCCCAATTTCCCCAAAACCATTCCCCTTTTTAAACATACCTTAAATTTAAAAACCAAGCCCCCAAATTTCAAAATAAAAAAATATTATTATTTTTCCCACAGAGAGGGACGAAAGGAGGGGGAAGGGAAAAAAAATATAAAAAGAAAAAAAGTAGAAAAATGGGAAAATTTTAAAAATTTTAGAAGAGGGAAAGGGAGAGAAAAAAAAAAAAGGGGAAACCAAAAAAAGAAAGAAATAAAAGGAAAAAAGAAAAAGAAAAAAGGGAGAAAAAGGAAAGGGAAAAAAAGCGGGGAGAAAAGGAAATTTTAGAATGGAAAGGAGGGGGTAAAAAAAGAAAAAGGGGGGGGGAAGGGGAAAGAAAAAAAAAAAGAAAAAGGGAAAGGGGAAGGAGAGGGAAGAGAAAGAGAGGAAAAAGAGAAGACCAAGCTAATTCTGCATTTTATAACTTCATTGGGCCACAATAAATTTATTTCTTTTTTTTGGCGGGGAAAGGTTTTAAACCCTTTTGTTTGGGGGGGTTATAAAAAACCCACCCTCCCCAAAAAAACAAATCCACGAACCCAAAATACCCCTTTTTTAAACCCGGTTTTTAGGAATCTTTACTTTTTTAAGGTTTTAAAATTTAAAAGAGGGGGGACTCCAACTTGGTTTTGAAAAAAATTTGTTTTAAACGAAAGATAATTTTAATTTAGGGATAACCAAAAAATTAAAAAAATTTTTTAAAAAAAAATTGGGGTTTTTTGTTTTTGGTTTTTTTTTTGAAAGAGGTGTTCTCCGGGGGAGGAAAAAGGGTTTAACCCACAAAAACGCCCAACACAGTCAATTTTTAAAACCGCCTTCTTTTTTTTTACAATTTTTGGCCCCCGGTGCGGTTTTCAAAAAGGGTTCAAACCAAATTTGCCCCACTCCCCCAAAATGGGGGTTCCTAAAGGGGCCCTTTGTGGTCACTCACAATGCCGGCCATTTGAGTACTTAAAAGCCCCACTTGGTTTCCTGGTTTAACCCCTTAAACCCTAACGCCAACCATCGGCCCGTTGCTCCTCGCCCCCGCCCAGGCCCGGTTTTCTTTTAAAAAAAAATTTTTTTTTTATTTTTTTTTAAAATTTTTATTTTAAATTTTAAAAAACTCAGTTATTTGCCCCGGGAAAACATTCTTTTTTAAGGTACCCCCCTTCCATTGCCTAATCCTTTTTCCCCCCCTTTTTTTTTTTAAAAACCCGCCCAGGCCGAAAAAAAATTTTTTTATAATTTTTTTCCTTAGAATTTAAAATTTCCTGGGAAATTTTGGAAAAAAAACCCAAAACCCAAACTTTCCCCTTTTTTCCCAAACCCGTGGGCTTTGGTTTAAACCCCCGGGGGTTATTTCAAAATTTTACAAAGTCCGTTTGTTATTTTGTGGTTGTTTTTTTGTGCCGCCGCTTATTTTGGCCGACTTTTGGGGTTTAATTTTGCCGGAATCCTTTTTTTTTTTTTTTTTTATTAAGGGGTGGTAAATTTCCCAAAATTTTTGGTTGAGGGTTGGGGTGGTTTAAATTCCCCCTTTCATCCCACGGGGAAACCAAAAAAAAATTCCTACTGGTATTTTCTTCTTCTTGTTTATTTTTAAAGGGGGTTGTTCCGTATCCCCGGCTCCTGGGTGGGGTTCCGGACCCCCAGCCCCCCCCATCTCGCAAAAACCCCCATTGGAAAAAGTTGCCGGGGAAATTTGGAAAAGCAGGCCCGGCCTTTCTTCTTTTTTTTTTTTTTTTTTTTTTTTTTAAAAAAAATAACAAATTAATTAACGAAAAAATTTCCCCGGAAGTTTCCAAAATTGGATTTTGGTGTTGTGTTTTTTTTCCTGAAAATTTTTTTTAAAATCCCCCAACTTTTGCCCTTTTTTTATTAAGGGGTTTCCTTTTAATTATTTGCCGCTTTTTCCCAATTTAAAAATCTTTTGAAAAAATTATTATTGTTTTTTTTCGCCCCCCAAAAACAAGGGGGAAGGGGAAAAGGAAAATTTTTTATTGAAAAGGGGGAAAAATTTTTTAAAGGGAATTTTTGAGGGGGTTTAGGGGGTTTGGAAGGGGGAAAAGGAAAAAAGGAAAAGAAAAAGCCAAAAGAAAAGGGGAAAGGGGGGGGAGGGGGAGAGGGAAAGAGGAAGAAGAGGAGAAAGGGGGAAAAAAGGGGGGAAAAAGGAAAAGGATAAATTTTTTTGGAGGTTTAAAGTGAGAAAGAAGGAGGAAAGAAAAGGGGAAAGGGGAGAAGAGAAGGAAAGGAAAAGGAAGAGGGGGGGAAACCGAGAAAGAAAGGGGAGGGAAGGAGGGGAAGGACGAAATGAATTGGTTTTCCTTGGGTGTTTTTCCTTTGTCGGCCAAAATTTATTTATGGGGGTTTGGGCATTTTGGCCCCTTGGGGGAAAAAACAATTTTGGTTTTGGGCCCCGGTTTGGCATTAATTTCCATTCTCGGCTGCGCCCCCCACGGGGTTACGGAAAAGCCCAAATATCTTTTTTTTAAAAATTTTTTTTTTCTTGAGGCCCTAATTTTCATTTTTTAGGGCATAAATGTTAAAATAATTTAAGGTTGTTGGGGCTGGCCCTTTTGGTAATTAAAAGTTGTGTTTGAACCGGGGATATTTTTTGAAGTTTTTTGAGTGTGAACTTTATGGGGTTTTTGACATTTTGTTTTAAAATAAAGGGAAATTTTTTGTTAAATAAATGTGTTTTTGTGTTTTTTGGGGTGTGGGGTTTGTTTTTGTTCAGTTTTTGAAACACTTTTTTGGGGCCTTTCCCGGGTCCGTGGGGGAAAGGGATTTTTTCACCCCCGCATTTCCCGAAACCCCCCCTTTTGGGCCCTTCCCACGGCTGCGGGGGGTTTTTTGGGAGCCGCCTTGCGTTTTTTTTTTCCAATTGGCCGGCCCCCAGGTCTTCGGGGGGGTAAATTAGGGGAATTTTTTAAACCTTGAAAGTTCCAAAATACCAAAAATGGGGGTTTCCCGGGAAAACGCCCGGGGGGAAAGGGTTTTTTGCATGTCTCATTCCTTTTCTTTTCCAAGTGCCGTCCCGGACTGCGTGGGGATTTTTTTGGGTTTAAGATTCCCCTTTTGGGCTTTCCCTTGGTAACTTTCCTTTTTTCCCTTTTCCATGGAACGTCTTTGATAATTTTTGGGGTTTTTGTTTCTGCCCCTGCTTTCCATTGTACATTTCCTTTTCCTGCCCAAAAAAGCGGGGGTTTGTTTTTTTTTTGTATTAATGTTCTATTTTCCGCCCCTTTTCCTTTTAAGGGAATTGGGGGGGTTAATTTATTTGGGGTTTTAAGGTTTTCGCCTTCTTTCCAAGGTCCCAATTTTTATTGGTCCCCCTTTTTTAAACGTTTTTAATTTTTTTTTAAATTTGGCCTTGAAAACCAGGGCCCCAAAAAAATTTCTTTATATTATTTTTTAAACCTCTGAAATTTCCCTTTTCCCTTTCCGTGTTTTTTCCAAAATTTGGGGGGAAAAAAAAAAACCCTTTCCATTTTTTCAACCGGGGCCCCTTGCGGCTGGGTTTTTTTTTGGGTTTTTGGTTTCAGGGTCTGATTATTTATATTTATGGGGCCCCCCCTTTAAACTTTGGGGGTTGTGAAAATTTTTGGGGTTTATTTTTTATGTCCATTTCCAATTGATTTATTTTGGGGCCCCCCAATGTCTGTCTTTGGGGTGAAATTTTGGGGTTTTTGGAAAGTCCGTTTTTTTTTTTTTTTTTTTTTTTAAAATTTTTTGGGGTTTTTGAAAACCCCATCCCGGGTTTCCCATTTTTTCCCTTTTTGTCCCTTTTCCCGGTTGTCTGGGTGTGTTTTTTTTTTAGCATCCTACTTTTTCCATTTTTCTTTCCTTTTTCCCCGCCCCATGGTGCCCTTGGGGGAAAGGGATTGTTTCTTGTCACCCTTTTCCTTTCCGGCCCCTTTCCCGGGTGGGGGGAAAAAAGGGGTTTATTTTTTCAGCCCCCCAAGCCCATTGGGCACCCCGGGTCCCCAAAATAAAAAGGGGGGTGTAAAAAAAAGGGTTTAGGTACTTTTGGAACCTTTGGACTTTTTAAAGGGCCCCCCAAATTTCATTTATTTTTTTTTTTTTTTTTTTTTTTTTTTTTTTTTTTTTTTTTTTATTTTTTCACCTCTTAACTTTCCATTGATACCCTTGTTTCCTGTTCCCATTGTTTGTAATTTTTGGGTTTATTTTTTCATTTATTATTGTATTTTTTGGGGTTTTCCCCAAATTTTGCCCCTTTATTTATTTGGGTTTATTTATTACCCCTTTTTCCTTGTTTTCCTATTTCCTTCCATAATTTGGGGGTTAAAATTATTTTTTGGGGTTTTTTTGTTTAATCCCCCACCTTTCCCCTTTTATTTTTCCCCTAACCTTGTTGGATTTTTTTGGTTTTTTGTTTTATTTATTCCCCTTTTGTAAAATTTTTTTTCCCTGCCCCTTTTCTTTTGGGGGTTTATTTATTTTTTTTTTTATTTGGGTTTGTAATTTATTGGGGGGTTTTATGTGTCTGGTTGTATTTTTGGGGTTTAAATTTGATTATTTGGGTTCCTTTGAAAATATTTTATTTTCCCTTCCCCTTTTTTAAAATTTTTTTGGGGGTTTTTTTTTTCCCCGCCCTGTTTCCATTTCTTTCCTTGGGGCCCTTTCCTTGTTTCTTGTAAAGGGGTTTATTTTTTTAAACCCGAATTGACTTTCCCATTTTCCTTTCCCTTCGGGGGGTTGTATTTTTGGGTTTTTTTTTATCCTTTCCATTTCCCTTGCTTTTTAAATTGGTTGCCCAGGTTTTTGATTTTTTTTTATTTTTTCCCAGCCTCCTTCCCATTGTCTTTTCCAGGGTTCCCCTTTCCTTAAAAAGTTTTATATTTTTGGGGTTTTTTGTTTTCATGTTGAGTTATTTTTCTATTCCTATTTCCTTTCCCTATGAATTGGGGTTGTTTTTGGGTTTTTGTTTTTCCCCCAAATTCCAGTCTATTCCTAGTTTTTTATAATTTTGGGGGGGATTTTTTGGGTTTTTTTTTAATTTGGTTTTTCTTTTCCTTGGGCCCTTTAAGGAAATTCGGGGGTTAAATTTTTTGGGTTTTTTTTTTCTGTCTTTCCATTGTCTTTCCAATTTCCCCTTTATAAAATGTTTGTGTATTTTTGGGGTTTTTTTTTTCTCCCAAATTTCCAGTATTTCCAAAGTTTTTCCTTAGCCCGCTTTTGGGTTGATTTTTTTGGGGGTTTTTGTTTTCCCACCCCACATTTTGGTACATTTTGGGCCCGCCCAAACTTCTTTGGTGTTTTATTTGTTTTTTTTCTGCCCCTTTTTTTCCATTTTTTCCTTTAGGGCCGTAGGAATTTTGGGGGTGTTATTTGGGGGGTTTTGGTTTTCCCTAACCCTCAAAGTTCGTTTTCCCCCTGTTGTCTCGTTTTTTTGTTTTGCCGTATTTGTGCCCTCCCCCTTTTCCCATGTTTCTGCCTTTTCCGGGTTCCTAGCATGGGGGTCCCCTTTTTGCATTTAAAATGATCTTTGGGGTTTGGGTTTTTCTTGTATGGCTTTTAAATGTTTTGTTTTTCCCTTTCCTTTTTGTTTCCCAGGGTTTTGCCTGGGGAAGTTTGTTTTTTGCCTTTTCAATTTTCCCTTTTAAACTTTTTCTTTTTGTGTTTTTTCCCTTTTTTTGGGGGTTTTTTATTTGGGGTTTTTGGTTTCCAGCCCCTACCATTCCCCTTTGTTTATTCTTTATTTTTTTCCTGGTCCCAGGAACTTTTTGTGTATTATTTTTTTTTTAAATTTTTTTTTCCTCCCCCTTCCCATTGTCATTTTTTGGGGTGCCCTTCCCATTGCTGCCTTTTATTTTATTTGGGGTTTTATTGTTTCCTCCCTCCGTTTTTGTCAATTCCTTTTTTGCTTCCTTCCCTTTGGAACTTCTTGGGTTTTTGAAAATTTTTTGGGTTTATTGTTTCCAGAAAATTTTTTCCATTTATACCCTATGTTTTTCCCTTCCATTGGAACGGCCCGGGGTTGTTTTTTGGGGTTTTTATTGTTCCCCCCCCTTTTACATTCCCTTGTCCCTTTTCCCTTATGGTCCTTTTTTTCCCAAAATGGGAACCCTTTTTTGGGTTGAAATTTTTGGGTTTATTTTTTCCAAAATTTGCCCCTAATTAATTTACTTTCCTATTGTCCTGTCCCTTTTAAACTGTGGGGGGTTGTTTTTTGGGGTTTTTATTTTTCCAGGGGCCCCACATTCCTTTTTCATTCCTATGTCCCCCTTTCCCTGGAACTTCTTTGGGTGTTTTTTTAAAAGGGGTTTTTATTGTTTCCCATCCCCCTTTTTACTTTCCTTTGGGGTACTATTTTTATTTTTTGCCCCTTTTTTCCCTGGAATGCCCTTTTTGGGTGTGTTTTTTGGGGGTTTTTTGTTTTCCTAACTCTCTATGTTTGTTGCCTCCTCCGGTTTTTTCCCATCTTTTGGGGGCCATATCTGGGATTTTTCCCCCATTGACATTCCGGCCCTCTTGTCCTTTTTGCTTTAAAAAACCCGGAAAATGCAAAAAAAATTTGGCCCTGCTCTTTCCGGTTCTTATAATTTTTCCTTGATTAGATTTTTTCTTGTTGTTTTTTTTTTATTTTTTTTTTGCTCTTTTTAAATTAAAAATTATTTGTTTTTGTGTTTGTTCTCTTTTGGGTTTGTCCCTTGGGGAATATTTTTTTAACTTTTTTTTAATGGGGTTTTTTCTTCCTTTTTTTTTAAAAGGTTTCCTGTTTTTTTTCCTCCAAAAAGCCCCCAAAAAAGGCCATTCCTCTTGTTTGTGAATTCTCCCTTCCTTTTCTTTCCCTAAAAACCAGACTTTTTTGCATTAAAATTTTGCTTTTTTAAAATTTTTTGGTTTTCCCTCTCCTTCTTTGCACTTGGGGCCGCCCTTACCCAAAATTTTTTCCAAAGCCTTTTTTAAGGGGGGAAAAATTCCCTCTTTATTCCATCCGTTTTTGGTTTTAACCTTTGTTGCTTTTTACCCATAGGAATTAATTGGTTTTTGAGAAATTTAAGGGATCCTATGCTTTTCCGACTTTTAAATTTTGGCCCCCTTATATGAAAAAACCGGGGTTTTCCCCCAAAAGTTGGCACAGGCGGGTTTTTTTCCCCGGTAGAAGGTTTTTGGGGCGTTTTGCCACCCCCGGTCAAGATTTTAAACGCAGAACCGGCAGGGGGAATTTTTTCTCTAAAATTGGAAGACCTTTTTTTTGGGAAAATTTCGAAAAACCCGAGGGGGTTAATTTCCCAAAGTTTTCGCCCCAGATAAAGGGGGTTCGGCACTTTGGCCAGGTCAAAAATCACCAAATTGACTTGGTCTTTTGTAAAAAATTTTCTCCAGTTTTGCATTTTAATTGTTTTTTTCCCTGATGCCCTCCCTTCGGTTTTGAAAATTAGGGTTGGGCTGATTTTAATTAAAAAGGGGGCAGGCTTTTTTGCTTTTTTCGGTTTTCTGCCCTTTAATTCGTTTGGGGAAGGAAAACGAATCGCAAAGGGGTTTGCCCCTTGTAATTTCCTCCTTTTTCAGTGTTTCTTTTTGGCCGTGTCGAAGTGGGGGGATCATTTGGGGTTGGAAAACCAACGTTCCTGGGCTATGTTAGGGTTGTTTTGCTGCCGGGTTTTAAAAATTTCCTTTTTGGGATCTTTTTTTTGGGCAAAAGGTTTTTTAAGTAAAACTTGGGGAAAAAAAAATAATAAAAATTTTATTAAAACCCAATTAAAGAATTTAAAAGGGGAAAAAAAAATTTAAAACTTTAAATAAAACGAAAATTTTTTCAAAATTTTTTTGAAGGGAATTTTTAAAAATAAAACCCGAGATCCCAAATCTTTTTGGGGTAAATTTTTAAAAATTTTCAAAAAATTTTTATAATTCAACAGACCTACAACAATTATTAGACGTTGTAGTAACAGAGAGTGCAAGGAAAGGACACTCCTTGAATATCAAGAAAACAGTAACAATGGTAATATCAAAGAAAATGGTGACACCAAAATGTTACATAGAAATAGAAGGGAAAATCCTTAACCAAGTTGATAATTTTAGATACCTAGGGCATTTATAACATCAGATGGAAGATGTACAACAGGAGATTAGGAGCAGAATAGGGCAGGCAAAAGCCGCATTTCAGAAAATGAAGAGTATCTTATGCAATAAGTCACTATCACTGAATGTAAGAAAGAGAGTGCTGAAATGCTATGTAGAACCAGTTTTGCTGTATGGCAGTGAATCTTGGAATGTAAATGAACAAATTAAGAAGAAATTAGAAGCAACAGAGATGTGGTTCCTGAGACGAATGTTGCGAATTCCTTGGACTGCCAGAGTAACTAACGACGACTGCCTGAAACAGGCTAATGAAACTAGAACATTATATACAACAATAAGACAGAGACAAACAGCTTTCCTCGGTCATGTGATGAGAAGAGAGGCATTGGAGAACATCGTAACAACTGGAAAGATCGAGGGGAAGAGAGGCAGAGGTAGACCAAGAGAAGTGATGCTGGATGGATTGAGACGGTGGCATGGAGGAATATCAGCAGCAGAGTTGATCCAGAAAAACCAAAGACCGAGATCTATGGAGAGCCATGAACGCCTACGCCAGCCGGCACGGCACTTGATGATGATGATGCATGAAGCCTAATTTAATAATTTCTGCTACATTGGAGTCCTATTTGTTCCAAGAGAAATAACCCACACAATAGGACTAGAAACGTTTGTTTGTAGGTTCAGACAATAAAAGGGTTGGTTGGTTGGTTGATTAAAAAACAAAAAATTCCAAATTCGGTTTTGTTCAACCCGCTTCTTCAGCCTTGGTTAGAGGTGAGGTCCGTGGTTTTTGGGGGATTAATCCAGTTTCTGTCTGTGCGCTCTTACGAGTGAGTCCTAACTCGGACTGGTTACATAAGCGTTTGTGCTTGTGACGTCAGCTGGGGGTTGTTCGGCCAGTTGTTCGTTATGTTCGTCTCCTCTGATGGTTTCTTTGGCTAGTGAAGGCTCCTGTCTCGTCTGGCTTGACTGGTTGCAGTCCTTATAAGGACTTTTTATTTGGTCTCTTTGCCTCCTTTTTTGTGTATTGCCTGTAGTAGCTTTCCGATGTATTTGTTATCTTGCTTGCGCAATACCTCTTCCCTTTCTCTTTCGAAATCCTTGGGCCTGTTTTCTATTTCGAGTTTTTTGCGTACCTGTCCCCTTTTCGTATTCTGCGTTCTGCTTGAGGAGAAGCCCCAAAAGGAGGTGAAGGTGGAAAAAATGGTGACGACGGGGTATACTCTGTGCCGTCGTCATAGTGCTCCTCTAGGATTTCTTCAGAGGTCTGGCGGGATATTGGCTTTCCCTTGAATTTATTGGCGTCGTGGTTAGGCTGCTGGCATTAGCTTGCGGTTCAGGCTCGGTTTTTTTTTGGGGTTTTCATCTTACGGCTTCTCGGGAGTCTCTGTGGCGAAGTGGTCAAGCCGTTTGACTCGTGCTCCGAAGGTTGTGGGTTCGTTTCCCGGGGCCGCGTTCTTCGGTTTAGGAGTTAAATGTTTCGGAGACTCCTGTGGGTCGTCGCTAAAAGCTACAGAGTTCATGCTTTGTGCGACGCTTTCCGTGCTGCGGAAAGAGACCGAGCCATAGGGGAAAAAACCCGGTGCAATGAAGTCGACCCTGTCGACTCTTAAGCGACTTTTTAAAGGCTTCTCTGTGGTCTCTTGCAAGTCTTTTTATGGTTTCTTTTCTATTGACTTCATTTCAGCTTTTAACAGTTCTCTCTCGCTGACTTATTGGTTTGTAGGATTTCTTCTTTTTCCCTTCTTTATCAGTGTCATGCGTTCCACCTCTTGTTTGATGTTTATTCTGGATTTCCTTTATGTCCGCCAGCAGTTTCTCGCTGTCGCCAGTCTGTGTCGGTGTTTAAAAATAGCGTGTCCTGTTTCTATAGCTCGTCAATCGGGCTCTGCAATTGAGATCTTTCAGCTTGCGAGATGCAAGTGGCTGTCTCCTCGTTGCTTCCTTGTATGGTGTCTTTGTAGTTATGGTGGTTTTTAAGACATCTTTATGTCTTTGGAGGTATGGACAGCCCAGGTATCTTGCTCCATGCTTGCCAAGGTAGTTGGCGCACTTTCTGTTGTCGTTGGGTGTTCGGAAGTCCTTGTCTTGTTTGGCCAGCCGACATTCCTTGAAGGCATGGGTCGGCGCAGTAACGACAGATCTCTGTCTAGCTGCGGCATGTTGTTCTGCTGGGGCCCGGGCCCTCAGCATCTTGAGCATTGAGTGATTCTTGGAATTAATCGTTAAGGTTGTTGTATTTTCTTGTTTATCGATACATGGCTTGGTATCTCGCTGCCCTAAGTGGTCACCACCGCTAGTGTAGTCCATGGTTGTAGATTCATGTGTATGATAGACATGACTAATGAAAACACTTTGTTTTAGTGTCTAGTTCGCCATGAGTCGGAGTCGGCAGCGAGGAACTGTCGCCATTTGGAGGTGACAGGTTCAAATCCCGATTGGTAACTATAGCTTTCAAATTTTATGTTGTTTAGTGTGTCGTCTAGTCTCTACTTCCTTCTTCTCCTTCTGTGAGCCCCAAAAAAATACTATGTGTGTTTATTTATGTGGGGATCTTGGAGTACGTCAGAATCCCCTCCGCTCTCAAGATTTGAGACTAGCGACTTGAGCCCCCTGAGACTAGCGCCACACATGATAGACACTCGCATCCATGTACGCCGGTTGCAGGTCGGCCCGTCATATCTGAACCATGGGGAGGAAGGACGTATGGGAGAACTGTGGAGCGACTGCACATTGAAAGTATGGTCATCGGTGGAATCAGTGTATATGTTCTTTACGTTCGCATTTGATTTTCGGTGGCCGAGTGGGATGTCATGCAAACATATCTGTGTGAGATAGAGTGAGCAGCTGGCCGAGTGGGATGTCATGCAAACATATCTGTGTGAGATAGAGTGAGCAGCTGGCCGAGTGGGATGTCATGCAAACATATCTGTGTGAGATAGAGTGAGCAGCTGGCCGAGTGGGATGTCATACAAACATATCTGTGTGAGATAGAGTGAGCAGCTGGCCGAGTGGGATGTCATGCAAACATATCTGTGTGAGATAGAGTGAGCAGCTAGTCTGTGAAATACGTTGGGATGAGAATGATGCTACATCATGCTAATAAAGTTCTATTAAAATGTACACTGCTAACAACGGCCTTGTGTGTGTTTTGGAGTCGTCGTTGATAATGTTGCTGTCGTGGGCGAGAGACGACCCCACTGGACAAGTTGAGGTGACTTTCTCTTGGTTATCATCATAGTCATCCGCCTGGACGAAAGCGAAGCGCAAGCATCTTTGCCTTTGCTCTTGAAACATCACATCAGCGACGGCAGTTGTGCAGTGTGTAAGACTCCCCCACATATAATAACGGGTTTTGCTTCTGCCGCCGAATGACAAGGACTATTCCTCTGTACTAGATTGTCCCCCTTTAGTTGACAACATTGTTGTCCTCCTAAATCCATGGACACAAATACTTCATTAAAACGTTCCTATATATGCAAGAAAGTTGATCTTGTTCAATTGTAAGTTTAGTATAGTTAGTTTAGTCTAGTCGACGGATCACCATCACGGCACACGGGTGTAACCATTAAGTGCTCCGTTCTACTCCTAACTCAACCATGAATCCGGAGAATCTCAGCTCGGTACATGGGGTAGATTTTTAACTCGAAATTTAGCCCGGGCAGCACCGTTAGGTTACTCTTTTTCTATGTCCGACTGCCAAGGGATATTTTACTTGCGCAGCAAATAAACACGGGCGTCCGATCTCACTACCCAGAGACCAGGGGAAATTTTTGTTACTAGAAGTCCACGTGAAAAAAATCCCGGTCCTCACCGGGGCTTGAACCCGGAACCTCCAGCACTCAAGGCGGACACCATACCTCGGGACCACTCAGTACACCCCCCCCCCCCCCCAAACCCCCTTTCAATTGTAAGTACGCATTCAACACGGAAGCGAGCTAGAGTAGTGGCTAGATGCTCGCCTGTCGGCTCGGTGGTCATGAGTTCGAATCTACATCGGGGCGGAGTTTTTAAAAAGGATCTGTCTTCCCTGGTCGTACTTGGCTGATGAAGGATAATCGTAGCAACTTTCTTTGTTTTCCGTCATTGTGTTCTGTAAAAATGCACTACATCGTGTTTTATTGTGTATATTGTTTACATTTCCCCCAGCTTTACCACAGACAAGCTAGGAAACATCTAATGGCAGTTGAAATAAGATTTCTGAGGAGAATGCAAAGAATGCCATGGATGGACAGAAAAAAGAATGAGAAAGTTCTTTCAAAAACAATGGATCATACATTAATCATTGCAACAAGCGTCCCAATTTACAAAATAACTTGCAAACAGTTATGCATTGTGTTTGCTCGCGCACGGGGAGAGAGAGAGAGAGAGAGAGGGGAGAGAGAGAGGAGAGAGAGAGAGAGAGAGAGAGAGAGAGAGAGAGAGAGAGAGAGAGAGCCAAAAAAAAAAAACTGAAATTAGCTGCATTGGGTAGTAACTTCATGACAGTCACAATTGATTTATTTGGTGTGTGTGTCTGGGGTGTGGAAGTGGAGGTTAAACGAACTTTTGTCTTGGTCATGGTCATAATATCCACTTCTCGGCTGACAAAGAAACTGATCTACGAGATACAGCCTCCCTTTGTGCTGGGTAACTCAATGAACCTTTGTCCCTGACTGTGGTAATATTTCCTAATCCCCGTTGACAAAGAAGGAAAATGTGCTGATTTATTCTCTTCCATGGCGGGTATTGTAAATGTATAAATAAAGGATCTGCAAGCCTAAATATCTCTCTTACTGTAAGTACTGTTTCTTGACGATCATAATAATACATTTTTGTAGTGGAAAGAAAAATTTAAAATAAATATGGTAAAAAATAAAGGGTGGCAATAATACTAAGAATGATTGACTGAGGACAGTGGTACACATTTGGAATATAGAACTATCTTTTAAAATATGTGTTTGAACATTCTTATTTTGAAGAGTGAGTGTGAACTTGATGGGAGTGGCATTTTGCTTAATCTGTGAAATTTTGTGTTAAATAAACGTGTGAAAAATATATTTGTGTGTGTGTGTGTGTGTATGTGTGCATTGAATGTTTTGTAACAAGTATTTGGCCCGTGCCTGCTCCGTGGTGAAGGTGTTACAGACCCCAGTTCGTAATCCCACACACACGCGTTCGAAAAACAGCTGCGGACGATTTGGCAGCAGACCGCCTTGCGTTGGTATTTTACGACTTGGTACGGGTGCTGCTCGTTCAGAAAGCTATGGCAAACTACTGAACGTAAACTTACAAAGATATCACAAACAGCCAAATAATGCTGGGGTTGGCTGCGATGTCCTGTATAGGATAAGCAACTAACTTCGTCTTGTGTTTAATTTAGCCTGTATAATAGGCCAGAAACAAATTTCTTTTATTTAGTTAGACCACAAGAAGTAACTATCAATAAGAATAAAACCATTGATTCTTTAGTCGAAGAAAAGAAAAACATGTATTATAAAATTCTCCCTCATTTAAAAATAAAGCCTTCATTTTTAAAGAAACTCTAAAGATACCGTAAAGTTGTTATTGCAGTTGTTGTAGGGAATGAGATTGCAGCTAAAGCCTTTCAAATTTTTTTAAACGATAAAGAGAAATACACAACTATTTACATTATATAATACAGTCACGTTTGTCTAAATAATGTCCCTTGCAATGGCTTATGTTGTTAAGTCCCTTTCACTTATTGTCATAACTTGTCTTTCTTTTCAATGCGTTTTATTTCGTACAAAACAATGTTTTTACAAGGTGCGTTGAGTGTTTTCTTTTACATTTACAACATGTAGCAAGACCCCCCGATGTCAAATGCAGAAATATTCTCTGATTGTTTGTGTAGTGACTGCATACTATTTATAAAATTTTTTTTTTTTTTTTTGCATTGTGGCTAAGGGCTTGCGAACGCGGTTTGTGAGCCCCCATACACGGGTTCGAAACACAGCGGTGCTGGTTTTTTCGAAAAAGGGGATAGGAGCCGGTCGTTCAGAAAGCAATGGAAAACTACTGAACGTAAAATCTGCCCAGGAATCACGAACAGCGAAAATGCTGGGGTTGATTGCTACGTCCTGTGAAGGACACGCTACTTAAAAATCCTTTACAGGACATCGCTGTCAACATCAGCATCCTTTCAGCTGATTGTTGATTTCTTGGCAAGATTACGCTGAGTAGTTTGCCACTGCTTTCTGAGCAACCAGCGCATATACCCGTAAGTTACCAACGCAACGAGAACCGCTACCGATTCTCGCGCAGGTTACGTTCCTCACGTGGATATATAGGATTACGGAGAAAGGACGTTAACCACTAGGCCAGGGAAGTGTAAAGGTATCCTTTTAAAACATTGGCTTTTTATTGTCATAACCTACAACCAAACGTTTATAGCCATATTGTGTGAGTTATTTCTCTTGGAACAATAGGACCATTCATCTGTATTACTTTTGACTGTCCCCTTTTAGCTGACAACATTTTCGTAATCTCACATCCATGGACACAAATATTTCGTTAAAACGTTCCAATATACGCAAGAAAGCTGATCTTTTTCAATTGTAAGTTTAGTTTAGTTAGTTTAGTTTAGTCGACGGATCAACATCACGGCACACGGGTGTAACGATTAAGTGCTCCGTTCTACTCCTAACTCAAGTCTGAATCCGGAGAATCTCAGCTCGGTGCACGGACTCCGTAGCACCGTCGAGGATCCTGAAAATACTTTGGATAGCTTTTTAACTCGAAATTTTGCCCGGGTAGCGCCGTAAGGCTACTCTTTTTCGATTTCCAACTGAAACGGTATTTTTACGTGCACAACAATACACACGGGCATCCGATCTCACTACCCAGAGATCAGGGGACATTTTTGTTACTAGAAGTCCGCGTGAAAAATCCCCGGGGCTCATTGGGGCTTGAACCCGGGACCTCCAGCACTCAAGGCGGACACCATACCTCGAGACCACTCAGGTACCCTTTCAATTGGTACTTACGCGTTCAACACGGAAGCCGAACTAGCGTGGTGGCTAGATGCTCGTCTGTAGGCTCGTTGGCCATGAGTACGATTCTACAGCGGGGCTGAATTTTTACAATGGATCTTGGCTGATGAAGGATAATCGTCGCAACGTCCTTTGTTTTCCGTCACTACTTCGTGTTTTATTGTTTATATTGTTTACATTTCCACAGCTTTACCACAGACAAGCAGAAACATCTAATGGCAGTAGAAATGAGATGTCTGAGGAGAATGCAAAGAATGCTATGGATGGACAGAAAACGAATGAGAAAGTTCTTTCGAGAACAATAGATCATACATTAATCATTGCAACAAGCGTCCCAATTTACAACATAAATTGCAAACGGTATACATGTGTTTGCTTTCGCGCGAGAGTCGCGCGCGCAAGAGAGAGAGAAAGAGAGAGAGAGAGAGAGAGAGAGGAGAGAGAGAGAGAGAGAGAGAGAGAGAGAGAGAGAGAGAGAGAACCCAAAACAAAAGACTGAAGTTAGCTACATTAGATAGTAACTTCAATGACAGTCACAATTGATTTATATGGTGTGGTTGGGATGTGGAAGTGGAGGTTAAATGAACTTTTGACTTGAGCATGGTCATAATATCCACTTCTCGACTGACAAAGAAACTGATCTACGAGATACAGCCTCCCTTTGTGCTGGGTAGCTCAATGAAACATTTGTCCCTGACTGTGGTAATATTTCCCAATCTCCTGTGACAAAGAAAGGAAATGTGCTGATTCACTCTCCTCCATGACGGGTTTTGTAAATATATAAATAATGGATCTACAAGCCTAAATATCTCTCTTTGAAAAAAAAAAAAAAAAGAATACTGGTTCTTGTCGGTCACAATAATAAATGTTTGTAATGGAAAGAAAAAAGTTAAACTAAAGATGGTAAATATAAATGATGGCACTAAGAATGATTGATTGAGGACAGTGGTCACAGTAGGCATATAGAACTATCTGTGAATGTATGTGTTTGAACTTTCTTAGTATGAAGAATGAGTGTGAACTTGATGGTAGTGGCATCTGTGAATTGTTGTGTTAAATAAACGTGTCACAATACGCGCGCGCGCGCGTGTGTGTGTGTGTGTGTGTGTGTGTGTGTGTGTGTGTGTGTGTGTGCACTGAGTGTTTTGTAACAAGTATTTGGCCCGTGCCGGCTACGTGGCAAAAGGTGTTACAGACGCAGTTCGTAATCCCACATACCCGCGTTGGAAACACAGCTGCGGACGATTTAGCACAGACCGTCTTGCGTTGGTATTTTACGACTTGGTTCGGGGCGCTGCAAGAGCTGAATATTGAAGAGGTTGGCTATTAAAGACGATAAAACAAAGAAAATTGAAATATTTTGGTCACTTGAAACGTCACGAAAGTTTGGAGAGAACAATAATGGAGGGGTATATACCTGGGAAGAGAGAAAGAGGAAGGCCACAGAGAAGATGGGTGCAGGATGTGGCGGATGATCTCCAAATTGGGTGTATCCGACGCGGGGACATCTTGATTATGATCGAGAGGTTTTCCGGAAGGTTGTTATGGAGCGAGGTTCTGCAAAGGGATATGCTACTGAATGAATGAATGACGGGCGCTGCTTGTTCAGAAAGCAATGGCACTCTATACTGACGTAAACTGCAAAGATATCAAAAAAATGCTGGGATTGACTGCGACGTCCTGTATAGGATTGCAATTAATTTTTTCTTGTTTTTAATTTGGCCTGTTGAACAGGCAGAAAAAATTTGTTCTAAGAAAACGTCTGTGGAATGATATATTGAAAGAATAAAACCATTCATTGTTAAGTCAAATATAAGTACAAAAATGTATTAGAAAATATTCACGCATTAAAAATTAATGTCTTTATTTTTACAGAAAACTCTAAAGATGCCATAAATTTCTTATTGAAATTTTTTGTAAGCTTAGGATGCACTTAAAATCTTTCAAATTTTTATAAAAGACTAGCTGACCCGGCCCGGCTTCGCTCAGGCCCTGGCGGGATCTATCTATCTATCATCTATCTATCATCTATCTATCTATCTATCTATCTATCTATCTATCTATCTATCTATCTATCTATCTATCTAATCTATCTATCTATCTATCTATCTGTCTGTCTATCTATCTGTCCTATCTATCTATCTATCTATCTATCTATCTATCTATCCTATCTATCTATCTATCTATCTATCTATCTCATCTATCTATCTAATCTATCTATCTATCTATCTATCCTATCTATCTATCTATCTATCTATCTATCTATCTATCTATCTGTCTATCTGTCTATCTATCTGTCTATCTATCTATCTATCTATCTATCTATCTATCTATCTATCTATCTATCTATCTATCTATCTATCTATCTATTTATCTATCTATCTATCTATCTATCTATCTATCTATCTATCTATCTATCTATCTATCTATCTATCTATCCATCCATCTATCTATATGTCCATGTTCGGAGTACATATAGCAAGGGGACTTATCTTAAGATATAGCAATGCTACTAAAAGTTATGTCCCTTGTTTTATTTTTCTTATGTTCTGTCATGTAATTACAAAATTAAATTTTAGTAAGTAAAATAGCTGATTGTACACTAAGAAACTATGACAGTTGGTTGCACGGGAATGAAAAAAACATGTAGAAAATTTCATCTCAATTGGATGGACCGTTATCGAACGCATCAAATACATCCCCTCCCACAGAGAAATATGCAATTATTTAATTTTTATATACTACATTTACAGGTCATCTGGGGATCTTGCTGCATATCTAAATAATGTCCCTTGAAATCACTTGCGTTGTTATGTCACTTGGTCCAATTGTAATAACTTGTCTTTCTTTCAATGTGATTTATTTCGTACAAAACAGTGTTTTCACAAGGTGCGTTTCGTGTTTTCTTTTACATTTACAAAATACAGCCAGATCCCCATATGCCAAATGCAGAAATATTCTCTAATTGTTTGTGTAATGACTGCATACTATTTATTAAATTTTTTTGTTTGTTCGCATATCCTTTACATGATATCGCTGTCAACATCAGCATCTTTCAGCTGAGGAAAGCAAGCAGCTGACCATTTTGCGGACTCATTCGCACAAGATAACAATATCAAAATTAGTCCAGAGAAACAACACGAGATTCGAGAGAAATGGCAACATACAGGACAGAAGGAAATAGTACATGAGGTTATGGAGGCACCTATCACAATCAGTGAACTTGAGCTAGCCATATCAAAGCTAAAAATGAGAAAGTCACCAAGAGCTGATGTTATCTCCAATGAAATTATCAGGAACCTAGGAACAGAGGCCAAAGCAAAGATGTTGCAGATCTTCAATAACTGCTGGCTCTTAGGCAGTGTTCCACAAGCCTGGAGAAGCAATCAGAAAACCCCTCATAAAATCTGGGAAAGATAGTTTCTTATTGCCTCCAGCTACAGACCAACAGCTAGATGTCTAGCTATTACAGACGTCGCAGTCAGCCCCAACAATTGTTTATGCAATGCATTATAGGACGTTGCAGACAGCCCCAACATTGATTGGGTTACACGTGTGCCATCGTGACATCCGTGTGTGCGTGCGTGTGTATGTACATGCGTGTGTGTTGTGCTATCTATTACAGGACGTCGCAGTCAGCCCCAACATTGTTTATGCAATGCATTTACAGGACGTTGCAGACAGCCCCAACATTGATTGGTTGATCATGTGCCATCGTGACATACGTGTGGTGCGTGTGTATGTACATACGTGTGGTGTGTGTGTGTGTGTGTTATCTATTACAGGACGTCGCTGTCAGCCCCAACATTGTTTGGTTGTTCGTGTGCCATCATGATTTGTCGTGTTATTTCAGGACACAATGTATTCCTTGTACTAGTCATATTCGCGTGAAGAGGGTGTATCAACAGCTAGATGTCTATCTATGACAGGACGTCGCAGTCAGCCCCAACATTATTATGCAATACATTTACAGGATGTTGCAGACAGTCCCAACACTAATTGGTTGTGTGTGTGCCAGCGTGACATCTGTGGTGGGGTGCGTGTTTATGTACATGCGTGGGTGTGTGTGTGTGGTGCTATCTATTACAGGACGTCGCAGTCAGCCCCAACAATGTATGGTTGCTCGTGTGCCATCATGATTTGCCGTGTCACTTCACGACCAATGCTATGCTCCGTACTATGTGTCTAACTATTACAGATGATAGTCAAGCTTTAATGCATTGCATATACAGGACATCGCAGTCAGCACCAGCATTCGTGTTTTCCCGGGCAAGCTTGACGTTGTCTTTCTCCACGACCGGCACATATGATCGTCTGTAGTGTCTATCAACAGAATTACCAGCATCATCATCATCATCACCCACCACCACCAATAAATTCAAAATTTTCACTATCATCATCATCATCATCATCATCATCATCATCCCGTATCATTCACCATCATCATCAGCTCATCATCATCAGCCCTCTGAGGGTGACCGACTGGGTGACTCAACACGGGGCTATTTCAACGGAGTGAACGTACGTGAACGTGTTCAGACATGTCTTTGGGGAAACTGGAGGATGACTCAAAGTGGACTGACAACATAACAATACAGCCGAGACACTTGGATAATTCTTACACCCGATCAAATATGGGGGTGCTTCCGGTCATATGGCTAAGGTATACAATCGAAGCACGTGACCAAAGCCGGTTAAGATGGCGTCACAGTCGATCACCTGTGTAAGGGTACAGCTGAGACGCGAAGGTAATGATTACGTCCGGGGGTGTTCATGGACCCTAAACTCACAGATGATGAGATTACACCCCACTCAACCTTACGAAGCATTTTAAAGTTGACAACCATGTTGTCAAGAGAGGACACCCTTCTTCCCAAAAAAAAAAAAAAAAAACGACAAAGAGAAACACTAAAACATGGAGTACAACCCTGACAAACGAAAAACATGCCTGACTCCACTCACAATGCATGTGACACAGAGCAAAAGCTTCATTCCCAAAGACTAGTAACGTGCCACGCTCAGAGAAATAAAGACATTGGTTTCAAAAATAATACCTACCAAAGGTCACCAGAGCACACCAATTTTGACAAAAGTAGCACAACTTCTACGTTACTTGTTGTGAAGACTGGTGATTCTTGTTTCTTCATCCCAGTTCTGTCATTAGACATGTTGTTCTGCAAGAAACCTACTTCTTGTAGTCAGACAACCGTAGGCCCACATGAGACAACATTTAAGCTGCTTGGCGATTCTTCTTCTTTTTTCCCCCTTCTCGGCATTCCGACCATTTTGAAAAAATTCTTTGTGGAAAAAACATCCTCCCTTGGGTTTCCGGTTTCTCCCCTTGCCCGCGTTTAAAAAAAAGGGTTGTTAAAGGGCGGGATGTATATTTAAAAATTCTCCCCGTTCTTGGTTTTTAATTTTTGGGGTTTCTCTTTATTTTCCTTTAATTAAACCGAAATTTGTTTCCAAATTATTTTTTTCCCTTCCTTAATTTTTCCCAGATTGTATTTTTTACCTTCATGGTTACCAAGGGAAGCGGGGACCTTAAACAAAACAAGTTTTGGGGACTTTTCTTTTCCAAACTCCCCATTTGGAACCCTAAGGGTCCCAAAATCCGGGCAAAAAAAGTTTTCCCAAAGGTTTTAAAAGGCCTTGTCTTTCCCCGTTGGGAAATGGTTTTTTCAACCAACAGCACAATTCCCCCAAAAAACAAAATGGTTTTATATTGTATTTTTTTACGAAAGGCCTTTGAAGTAAAAATGTTTTAGGGCTGTATATTTATTTCCGAATTATTCTAATTTCCCTTAGTCAAAGATTACCCCGGGCACGGCGCCCCAACTTTTATTTCTCAAGAAATCAAAGTTTTTGGGAATGAAAACTATCCTAAAAATGGGGGGTTTGAAGTTGCTCCTCGGCGCCCCTTTAGGAATTTAAATTACCAATTAAAAGGGAAAGGTTTTTGGTAAAAATAGTTTTAACCCCGGGGGTGGTAAATTTTAAGCAGGGGGTTAGGATGCTAAGGTAAATTCCCCCTTTTTCTGGGGCTCTTTTTTATTGAATTTTTGACCCCTGGGGGTTATAAGGCTGTGTTTTTCCCTCCCCAGGTTAATTTTCCAAAAGATGTTACTTCCGACAAAAAGGGTTCCCGAAAAAAGGAATGGCACCTGGCAAAATTAACAGAGAACGAGATTAATTTTAGTGACTTTACAGAATAAACCAAAGTTTAACCCCCCCCGGAACCAAATCAAACAAAGGGCCCAACAGAGAAAAAAGTCAAAAACCAAAAATTAAAAAGGCCAAAAGTCAAAAAAACCCCAGGAACCTGGGAAAAAAATTTAAAAAAAAAACCAACCACCAATAGCGGAAAAGAGTTTTAAAACCCCCCTACATAAAAAACCAAAATGGTGTAAATACCAGCTGTTTTTAAAAGCACCAAGGGCCTCCCCCAATACCGAAAAAAAACTACAAGGAAATTAAGGGGACGATATTATACAGAAAATTTGAATTCGGCAGATATGTAAAAGACCCCAACACCCCAAGTAAAGGGCCCCTTTCCCCTTTTATTTCCCCCTCAAAGGTTGAGGCCCGGTTTTCACAAAACCCGATTCCCCAAATCAGGCCAAACATACAAAATCCCAAGGGGCTATAAACCTTGCTCCAACCCAAAACCAACCCCTTTAGCGTAATTGGGAAACCCGAAAAAACCATTTAAATTTTTTAAACCTTTTACGCCCCGGTTCAAAAACAAAATTTACCCAGGCCTGGTAAAATGTGGTTTTGGGCAGAAGTGACACAACCCAAGGGTTGCCCTCCTAACTGGGAAAATTCTTTTTGGGAGAAAACCCGTGGGAAGGGGTAAAACTTTTTGGCCGCCCCGAGGTGAATTAAAAAGACTGTTAGGGGGGGGGGGGGGGGGGGGGGGGGGGGGGGGGGGGGGGGGGGGGGGGGGGGGGGGGGGGGGGGGGGGGAAAAAAAAAAAAAAAAAAAAAAAAAAAAAAAAAAAAAAAAAAAAAAAAAAAAAAAAAAAAAAAAAAAAAAAAAAAAAAAAAAAAAAAAAAAAAAAAAAAAAAAAAAAAAAAAAAAAAAAAAAAAAAAAAAAATTTAAAAAAAGAGACAACATTCCAGTTTAAATTTAAAAAAAAAAACCAATTTCCTTTTTCAAAAGGCGAACGAAAAAGGGAAAAGGGAAGAAAGGGGAAAAAGGGGGAACGGTTTGGTTTTTGTTTGGGAAAATTGAGGGGGTTTCCGAAAAGGGAAGTATGACATAAGGCTGTGTTTGTCTCAGCCTACAGAGGCTCGAGCACGTTACATTTCCGACGATGTTACGGTGAATCCGACAAGAAGTTCCGACTAAGAATGGAATGACACTTACTAGGCAAGAATATGAACAGATGATCGCCATGCATCTCGAGATCCTAGCTGACTTTGACAGACTCAACCAAGTTAACCAAGCCGTAACGAAGTCAAACAAGGTACTAACAGAGACAAGCAAGTCAGTAACCAAAACATTCAAGTCAGTGCTCATGTCAAAAAATACACTTCCAGAACCAATCAAGTCCAAAACACTCAAGTCAGTGCTCAAGTTAAACAAGGAACTAACCGAAACCACCAAGTAGACGCATACTATACCGCCAGTTTTCAACCCAGCTACAGTCAGATGTGTGTTGACCCCAGCAACCAGATGTGTGATGAGCGCAATAGCCAGCTGTTTGATGTGCAACAAGACACCAAGCGAAGCATGCAAGTCCAACACACTCAAGCCAGTACTCAAGTCAAACAGGCTACTAAACGAAACCATAAAGAAGACGCATATTATACAGCCAGTTATGAACCCAGCTACGGTCAGATATGTGATGACCCCAACAGCCAGCTATGTGAAGAGCCCAATAGCCAGATGTTTGATTTGCCCGACACTCAGATGATTGATGGCCCGGTTGTCTACAATACTCAGATATCAGCCCACCAATCAGGAGACCAGTCTTATGACTACATACCAAGTGACATATACATACCATGCTACCAGCCGGAAAAACCAACCTACTCAGACAGTAGTGTGAAGAAACCCAGAAACAACATACAATTTGTATAGCAATATATTACGCAACTACATGTATACAAAATTCAAGATTGGTGACTCAGCCATGTGTACATGTGGTTTGGCGTCGTAGACAGCTGAGCACATACTCCAGGATTGCCCAAACTACAGCATATCTCGGGAAACCTTCTGATCTAGCGAGAAAACAGTGGAAGATAAACTTTATGGACCGCTGAGTGAATTAAAAAAGACTGTTAGATTAATAAAAGAGACAACATTCCAGTTATAGACATCTTTCAAGCGAACGAAAGAAGAAGAAGAAGACGTGTGTGTGCATTGAGTGTTTCGAAAGAAGTATTTGCTCCGTGGAAAATGGGCTACGGACGCAATTCGTAATCCCACATACCCGCGTTTGAAACACAGCTGCTGCTATTGTCAGCACAACGCCTTGCGTTGGATTTTTACAAATTGTTATGGGTGCTGGTCGTTCATCAGGCAATGGCAAACTTCTGAACGATTACTTGTCAAGATATCATAAACAGGCAAATTAAGATGGGGTTGACTGTGACGTCCTGAAAAGGATATACAGCTAACTTCTTGTTTTTGTAATTTAGCCTGCATAACAGGCCGGACAAAAATTTCTGAAGTAAATATCATGGACTACCTAACTGATAATATTACAACCATGAAACCATTTATTCCTAAGTTGAATTAAGATAAAAAGAATCTATTACAAACTACTCACGTATTTAAACTAAAGCCATAGTTTTTTCTTAAACTCTGAAAATCCCGTAAATATTTTAACCTATTGTTTGTAAGGTAATCTTTAAAATGTTTATAAAAGATTGTAAAAGCTACACAATTATTTAAATTACATAATACAGTCACGCGATTGTTAGTAATATCCCTTGAAATCACGTATGTTGTTATGTACCATTGTAATATTTTAATAAAATGTTTTCTTTTAAATGTGGTTTTGTTTCTTTTAAATGTGGTTTTATTTCGTTCAAAACAGTGTTTTTGCAAGGTGCGTTGCGTGTTTTCTTTTACATTTACAAAATACAACAAGATCTCCAGATGTCAAATGCAGCAAGATTCTCTAATTGTTTGTATAATTACTGCATACTATTCATTACATTACATACATTAATTCTTCGCAGGCATTACATGCGGTTTCTATTCAAAAATTGCATATAATAGAAATTGTAGGCATCCTGTTCAAACATTGAGCTTTTATTGTCATAACCTACAACCAAATGTTTCTAGCCATACCGTATGAGTAATTTCTTTTGGAACAATAGGACCATTCATCTGTATTAGATTGCCCCTTGTATTTGACATTTTCGTCCTCTTAAATCAATGAACACAAATATTTCGTTAGAATGTTCCACTATATGCAACACAGCTGATCGTTTTTAATTGTAAGTACGTATTAAACACGGAAGACGTACTAAGCTACATGGCTAGATTAATGGCTAGATTAATAGCTAGATTAATGGCTAGATCGGCTGTCGGCTCGGTGGTCATGAGTACGAATCTGCAGTGGAGCAGAATTTTTACAATGGATCTGGCCTCCCTGGTCGTACTTGGCTGATGAAGGCTAATCGTCGCTAACGTCCTTTATTGTCCGTCATGGTATTCTGTAAAACTGCACTACTTGGTGTTTTTTGTTAAATATTGTTTATATTTCTACAACTTTACCTCAGATAAGCAAGGAAACATCTAATGACAGTGGAAATGAGATTTGTGAGCAAAGAATGCCATGGATGGACAGAAGAACAAATGAGAAAGTTCTTTCAACAACAAATGAAAAAAAAAGAAAGAAAACTGAATAGAAAAAGTAAACGCAATCAGTCCAGTTTTGTTTACAAATCATGTACGATGAGAAATAAACTTGAAAACTTAGTGATCACTAGAAAACTTGACGGGAAAAGAAGATGTGGAAACGAAGAGATTTATGCGACGATTGCTTAGCATAATCGAGACGAAAATCAAAGACCCGGCCATAGACTGGCGACGGTGTGAGATGGCGAACCAAGACTGTCTAAGGGTATTAGCATTGCACATGAAGGTGATACATTTGTCAATAGCAGAATAAACACGATTATTGTAGTGCGGCATTATCGAGCACACATTTGGCTAAACCTAAACATATATAGGTATAGTAAATATTCTGAAAATCTCAACAGAAATTTAAACAGAAATCTCAACCTTACGTGAAAATTACGCACTTCAAGACACCCACATTTGGGCTGATCGCAGGTGCCAACCCAATGAAAGTGCAATGGAAGGGCCTCAGCCAGGGAGCACCATCATTTTTTTTTCTGTTTGTTTCTTTTTTTTCCACCATTGCTCTAATGCTGTGATTCCCTCTCGTATTCTACCGGGGTAGGGACTTACTTCCGTGATTTTTAAAATAAAAGTGTCTTTCATACAAAGTAGTGTGTATTTACATGGTGTAATGTGTGTTTCTGATATATATTACATATACTATTCCTCTTGCTAGCCGTGGTTCAATGACTATTCCACATCATGTCTTGCCCTTTCTTGCTGTTCCACTCCAGAGTAAATAAACGTACAACTGTGGTGGACACAATGAATCCTTCCCCTTTATTCTGATGTCTGCTAGTCCCATCAGTCCAATTTTTCTCTCTTCAATTGTTTCTATAAGTTCTTGTTTTTTACTATTAAAACCGCAGACATTCACTATGCCAAATTTTTAAATTTTTTTTGTGCATCGTTGATCTATGATCTATCTCGTAATCCATTAACATTGCCGAGTCTATATCCATTTGGGTCAGTCCGTTTATACTTCGTAGGTTTTCTACGAGCAATATGAAGATCCCCTGCCGGCTTGCTAGGCAAGTCGCAGGTTTAGGACAAACATCTGACCATTGGGAGTCTTTTCCCCATGGCGAGCCATAGCCCCGTTAGCCCGTGACCTCGCGGTCATGGTTTCCCAGTCTACACCGCATGGAGGTGGGGTTGACCTGTGTAGTCTGCGGGTCATCAAAACAAGCCACTAATTTTCACTTTTCACCCATTCTGGGAGAGGAAAGCCGACCCTATCCCTGCTGGCTGCAGGGCCAGGCGCAGTCCACACCTTGTTGAAGAACCATCTCTAAATTACACCATTAGAGAACTCCTGTTTGCGAACGACCAAGCACAAATAGCAACATCAGGAGACCACATGAATAGTCTAAACGAAATATAACATAACATGAATATTAGCACAGGTAAAACACATGTAATGACTTTAACTAAAGAAGAAAAAAGCAACAACAATTCACCTAAACGAAACATCCCCTGAAATAAGTAAAGAGTTTCAAGTACCTAGGAAATTGGCTCTTCGGCATTTCTTGCATCTATATCACCACGTTCCTGTCCGTCAGGGTTGAGTCGTACACACGACCGAGACTCTTTACGGGTTCCTCTACCACCTTGGAAATCGCTTGTCCTGCAACCAGAACAACCTCTCCGCAGCCTTACCCTTCACGATCGACAGACTTCTCGATTCCTTAGGTTAGTTAGTTAGTTAGTTAGTTAGTCGAGGTTCCAACTTCACGGCAACGAGTCGTCCCCATTCTGCTCCATTCCCGTGCCAGCGAATATCACACAAAATGCTCCCCACTGTCCAATGTGAAAAGTGGAATACACAGGAGTCTTGTCAATCCAACAAGCCCGCATAGGTACACTGTGCATAATGTCGCCGTTAGAATGCCACCACAGAATTCATCCACACTCGCCACAGTTCATCGTCGATGAACTAAGGACTTGGCAGTCTCCAGAAAGACCTCCTTGACGCGGGTTTTCTCACATGGCTCGGTCTCTTACCGCAGGGCGAACCGCCGAAAGTGTCGCAAAAAGCACGAACTCCGCAGCTTCAGCGCCGACTCCCAGGAGTCTCCCGAAAATGCACTCGTGAACCGAAAGGGCAAACCAGTCAGTTCAGCAACAGGACAGATGTAAAAGCATTCCACGTGAATTTCATAGCTCACAGTGTCGCCCACTCACTCACTCAGTAGCAGAGCGACGGAACCATGTACTGCCAGTCCAACATGAAGAAAATGAGATTGTAAACCGTAGCCACAAGCATAAACACGCAACAGGCCCCAACGGTTCAATACCTAACCGCTATGCTGGCGACTGGAAGCGATCTAAATCTTTTAGGTCTGAAGCTCATCCTGCACCGGCGAATCAGATCGTCCAGTCTGAGGAGGATGCTGCTAGCATGACTCTCCTTCGGTGTCAGGCTTGTCGTACTGTCCATGAAGGCTTTCAGCGGCGGAGTGTTCTTCCCTTCGCTGAGTTTCGGACCGTGTGCGTAGCCAGATTCCGCAGCCATGACAAATAATATCGGCGAAATCGTACATCCCATGGCAATACCCACTTGCAAGTCAATCCACCTCGTCGTGAACGTTCTGGTCGAGAAACGAAGAGAGAAGCCCGAGAAGTACTGCACAATCATTTCCGTGATGTTCTCTGGCACGTGATCAGCCTTGAGTGCATGGCACAGCAGCTGGTGGGGCACTGATCCATACGCGTTGGCCAGATCCAACCAAATTAAATCAAATATATCACATGATATACTGATAGTTATCGATTTACGTTGGCCTCGTGGTGTAGTCGGTAGCACGTCAGATTTTGATTCCGGAGGTCTGTGTCCGAATCACAGCGGGACCCAGAATTTCATGTCTTTTTCTTTACTTAATTTCAATGTTTTCACTTTTTATTTTATTTTATTGTTTTATTTTCTTGCGTTCGCTCACTTTGAAGTCAAACTACTACTTCTAGTGGACTGGACTGATTGTTGGATGTGGTTTAGCTTTCCCTATAACCAGTGTCTCACCCTCAGGCGAACCCAGCCCGACTTCTGAAGTACTTGTAATTTAGTTCCCAAATCAAGGACGGGAAGACAATATTTTAGTCCAACTAAGAGGTATGGGGGTTGAACCCGCGACCTCGGCATCAGCACACACGATTTTTAACAGCGGGGGCCGTTAGCCCTTCGGCCGCGCTGTCTTCCACACTTGATACTAAAATAAGAACATCGTACACATCGAACCACCTTTCAAAACTACCACTCCAAAAAAAAAAAAAAAAAAAAAAAACAAACAAAAAACAAAAAACGCAAAAAAAAAAAAAATGAAAAAGAAAAAGAGGAATAAAAAATTAAATAAAATACGCCAATTGATTCCCCTAATTACACACACTCGTACAACCCAATTACGGTAGTCCTAGTTATCATTCAATAAAAAGATGTCAATTGAAACGAGAAAAAGAGTGTTGAGGGGATACATAGAGCCTGTTCTTTTGTATGGATGTGAAACTTGGACAATGAGCAGTTGTGACGAGTTCACCTTGGGTAGCGAGTGAACCACACCCTTGGTGTCTCTGGCACTCCCGTGTATTCTAGCCCCAGGGGTTGGATGAGCAGATACACCTTTTTCCTCTGTGGTTGATCTCATATTAGTTAATTAAGTCTACAAGCCCCTCCAGATTCTAGACCCCCACTAACTACCTACACCTGTGGAACAATGAACACTGAGGCATCGTCCGAGACCACACTCAATCATTATACAAAGAGCAAGTCAACTTACATAAAGTTTATTCTACCCTTGAGAATATAGCACTGAAATGAACATCCTGATAGAAGAATCTATTTACACAAATAGAAGATAGAGTAGAGATAGACTCAGAGATGTAGGTATCTTCATCGAGTTGAGAAGTAGATTGGATGCAGATGTCCCGTCCAGTCGGTCCGCCACTCACCCGGCTTCCTTCCAGTGAGATGACTAGAACCTTGGAGACCACTCTGTCTCCAGAGCGTAGATCCACAACACTAGAGTCACTGCTGGACCACACTTCACTGGACCAACTGCATCTATATCACTCCCACGGAGTCACTGTTCATACAGTTCTCGCACAATACCAGTTGGGAGACAATCCTCCTGGACTTGACTCCAAGTAGTCGTTACTTCGAAGAACTTAACGAATCACTGACCAAGCTAATGGTCTGTCACTGATCACACAGTCTTACTGCAGAACCGCTATGGTATTGACCAATTTAATGGTCCCTTTATCACAGCACCGGAACATGAATGGAAAAGTGTCCCGGACCAATTCAATGGTCTCCTACAGTCACACTGCTTGTAGAATCAGATATGGCTACTGAAATGTTACTGAGATCTTGGATAACACAGTTGATAATCTTGATACTGCAACAGTACATTAATAGAATCAGACATCTATTTCACAGCAACAATTCAGGTTGGACTATAATCCCATAGTCCCTTCCACCGGGTTACACTTGACACAAGTCACTAACTGGTGAAGTTCTTCTCAAGACCTGCCGCTAGAGCTGTCCAAAGAACCATTCAAGTGTCTGAAGATCAGTTACTTCTGCGTTTAGGCAGAACCCCCGTCAAACTAGACGGACCGGTGTTCCCTGTCGTTGAGCATGATTACTCAACATGCTGAACTGTTCATATCAAAACAGAGTGTCGTCTATTTACCCAACCAATCACAAACCAACACTTCTCACACGGGCACCTTCAGGGTGGTTGTATGTCTTGAGGCAACCTTCACTCATGGTGAATCAATATTGGGTACCTGATGTGGTTGAGTCTGGCGTGATAAGTAAAGAACTGAACCCTTCGCTCTGTCACACGAAGTGGTTTCCTGCCAACAACATTATAGTTGACTGGTTCCTCAACAGGCAAACTCCTGAAAAGGAAGAGCGACCGGTGAGAGTATACTGGCCCAAACATAAGTCCACATGCATCCTACCAATAACTACTCAACTCTCAGTCATGCTACTTAGTTATGCATATAACTAAAGCATTATCTCTATATGGAGAGTAGTATAGCATGGGTTTGGTAATGTCAGCTGGCCTCACAGAACAGCCCGTCAAACAGAGCAAGATAGAATGACGAGTCTGATCGTTGGTCTCACCTCTCCCTAATCATCTACCAGTCGTCGCTAACGTCAGTAGTGATACAAGGCTGTTATTATAGTTCGAAGTTACTTGAACTAAACATAGGTAAAGAGTCCCTAGACTCTGTCCTAACATCATCAATGTACATTAAGAAACCTAAACTGGATCAATATCCCATCCCTCGGGATATAGGAATAGGACATGATCACATCCACTATGTACACAAGCCTGTTTGCTGGTGGGACCACCTGCCCCTGCCCTAGCAAACTCTTCTTATCAGACTCTGCCTTAGAGTCAAGAAGCCTTCTTGAGAATACATGTTCCCCACATGTTCCAAGGGAAATCTTCCAGTTCTGTCCTCCCCAAGTGGGTTAGCCTTGGCATGGATGGAACTTCATCGTTGGCTTGGCCTACCAACACATACTTTCATAACTTGCTTTCACATCCCCCATATTCTATATTTCCCCAGTCTCATGCAGCCTCCTTGCATCCTTCCATACTTCCAGCACCTGAGCATTCACTCGCACTAGCGCCAGTACGAAAGAGACAGGATAGCTGAGACAAGATTTCAGAACGCACATTTATATCACGACGGCACGCAGTGTTATCTCACGACGACCTATTCGGCGTTCGGACTTACTCCAGGAAGTATCACATGCCATGATCCAATATATATGCACACAATGTCCCATCATATATATATATATAAATATAGCACCAAAGCAACTTACCTTGACACAGAAATCCGCTGTTCCACACAATGAATTCACTATTAAGTTATTACACCATAGTTACATCATTCCTGGTGGCACAGAACTAAGTTCTTCCTTTACTTAGTAACTACGCACAATTTTGTCTGAAACTCCACCTACCAACTTACCTGGTTTTCTAACCGTTCTTCGGGCATCAGCAACTGCCTGAACTAATCTAGGTTTCCAGCCGACACAAGTAACTAGGTTTTATTCTAACACAGCAACCTAATAGATGTAACGATTGTCAAAATATGTTACACATATTTGGAACCCAAATCGCCTACAACACAATACGGCGTTTCTAACAGCTGTTTCGCGAGCACACGGTAAACAAACACGATTCGCCATCAACTGCGTTATCGATCGGTTTGCTAATTAGTATGCAAGGACATCCGCATAGGTAATGAGGTTAGAACAATGGCGTGTGAAACACACGTACAAAGTTAAATGATTTAAACAATTATCTACCTGTATGGACAACCAGATCTCCAGACAGCTCCGAACTGTTTCAAGGGCTTCTCATCTTCCTTGATCTAACAGTCAGCCGCATAATGGTTGAGGGGAGACGCACACAAAACGGCTCACATTCGGCCTGCGTCTATTCTGTGGCAACGACAGTAAGTGAATGACTGATTTAGCCACATTCCCGCTTCGTGCCAACTCAATGCGCACTAGAAGCGAGTGCTTCTCGAGAAAAGATACTTTCTCGGGAAAACCGTAATTCCCCGCCTAGAGTTTCTAGATCTCTCTGCACGAGAATTTAGAGCGATACCCAGCATCACGGGTTACTCGAATTTCGGTGTTTCGAGAATATTCTAGATCCTAAGTCCTTCATCGGCTTCCCTCAGCCTATTCTTAGCTGGGAAAGTCCCCGATGACGCGCCAAAATAGTGCGGAATCCTGACGACCCAAGACAGATAATCGCGTTTTGTCACAGCAGTGAAGCTGAAAAACATCTGATGGCTGCAGAAATGTGGTTTCTGAGGAAAATGCAAAGAATACCATGGACAGAAAGAAAAACCAATGACCAAGTACTACAGGAAACAAATGAACATCGTAAGCTGATTGGAGAGATTAGACGTAGACAGTCAAAATATTTTGGACATATTATGAGAAGAAATGGATTGGAGAACTTGGTGACAACTGGCAAGATCGAAGGGAACAGACCAAGAGGAAGACCGAGAGGAAAATACCTGGATGGCTTGGCCACATGGCATGGAAGGGACAAGAACACTGAGCTCATCCACGACACTGGTGATCGAGTGAAATGGTGAGTCATGACCGCCCACGCTTTCCGGCATGGCACATAATTGATTGATTGATTGAGTTATCATTTGTAATGATTTCTCATCACACACTAGTTAGACTAGTGGTTCTCAACCTTTTTTGGCCCATACACCCCTTCACCATATGTTCAGAATGTCATTCCCTCCTTTCGCATTTCAAACCCATACATTTCTTCCTCCTCCCTACACCTTAAATGTAAAAATGAAAACTAAATTTAATAACACATACTAGAACAAGTCTAGACGTCTATATAAAGCGTGATTTGCGGGTCTACTTACGTTTTAAAACGAATTTCATAAGGACGGGAAGAACAGAACCGTAATGTATGGAGGGGAAAACAATATCAAGTAATCTGTTCGTGCATTAACGCGATCTTGAAATAATCTTAATCACCGACACCTCATTTAAACCCTAAAATGCCCCCCTCCCCCCCCCCCCCTGGGGAGGAATTCCCCACCGGTTGAGAACCACTGTTTTAGACTCTTCGCTGCTTGTTGAAGTTGACGACGGAGCACCTATGGCAATGTCCCGAGAGCTGTGATATCGATTCCTGACTCGGTGAACTCAACTCTATGTAGTAAGCCTGGTGTATCCTATACTGATTCCTGACTCGGTGAACTCAACTCTATGTAGTAAGCCTGGTGTATCCTATACTGATTCCTGACTCGGTGAACTCAACTCTATGTAGTAAGCCTGGTGTATCCTATACTGATTCCTGACTCGGTGAACTCAACTCTATGTAGTAAGCCTGGTGTATCCTATACTGATTCCTGACTCGGTGAACTCAACTCTATGTAGTAAGCCTGGTGTATCCTATACTGATTCCTGACTCGGTGAACTCAACTCTATGTAGTAAGCCTGGTGTATCCTATACTGATTCCTGACTCGGTGAACTCAACTCTATGTAGTAAGCCTGGTGTATCCTATACTGATTCCTGACTCGGTGAACTCAACTCTATGTAGTAAGCCTGGTGTATCCTATACTGATTCCTGACTCGGTGAACTCAACTCTATGTAGTAAGCCTGGTGTATCCTATACTGATTCCTGACTCGGTGAACTCAACTCTATGTAGTAAGCCTGGTGTATCCTATACTGATTCCTGACTCGGTGAACTCAACTCTATGTAGTAAGCCTGGTGTATCCTATACTGATTCCTGACTCGGTGAACTCAACTCTATGTAGTAAGCCTGGTGTATCCTATACTGATTCCTGACTCGGTGAACTCAACTCTATGTAGTAAGCCTGGTGTATCCTTTACTGATTCTTAAACCCCAATCTTTGTCCTTTTTCCAAGTTCCTGCCGGTAAATAAACCATGTGTCCCCGGGGTCCTTCATTTCTCGGGGAACTAACTTATTGTGCCCCCGTGCCTTCTATTTGATTTCCTTTTAGAATAAATGGGGTAACCTAACTGAAGACCGGGGAACCCAAATTTTTAACCTGGGTACCTTTTTTGATTTTTACCCCAATTTGCGGTTGAGTCCTCCCCGCTAAATCCTGTGGTAAAAAGTTAAAAAATTTTTCTGTGAAAAAAATCTTCACTTGGGCCCCAAATCCCTCGCACCGACAAAAAGTTGGGCCCCGGAAAGCCCGTACCCCCCGTTTTTTTCTTGGTTTGTTTGGGTACAAATTTTTGCGGAAAAATTTAAAAAATGTAATCAGTTGGTAAAAATGGAAATAATTTAGGGGGTTGGGAAAAAATTCCTTTGGGCAAAATGGAGACAACGTTAGGGAAAAGTCCCCAATGCCTTTTGTGTTTGTTCCTAAAAACAAACAATTCAATTTTAATTATCAATTTACAAATTGTTTGGGAAACCCTTTTGGTTAAGGGGAAGGGGGTTTGGGGTGCCCCAAGCTTGAAAAGCCGGCCCCTAACAAACTTTTTCCCCCCTTTAAAATTTTTGCCTTCCCAAATGGCCCCTTAAAAGGTTTTTTGTCCCCTTGAAATTTTTTGGGGGGCCGCCTCTCTGTTTCATAGCACGGCATCGCCCTGGTTAAGGCCGACTTCAACGGCTCCTCGAGAAGAACTTTGTGGGCGCGGTGAAGACCCTCAAGTGAACCATCATCGTGTGTGTGACCCATGTAGAAATAAACACACGGTCATTGTGTGCAAGCCAGCGGTGACCGGTTGTAGAGAATTACTACTTGAATATTCCAGCTTCAGGTAAGTGCTCAGTATTTCCTGTACCTTGTAGAATGTAATTAACGTATTACATGTACGTTGTAGTATGTAAGTAACGTATTACATGTACGTTGTAGAATGTCTGTAAAGTATTACCTATATTTTCTAGAATGTCTGTAAAGTATTACCTGTATTTTCTAGAATGTCTGTAATGTATTACTGTATTTTCTAAAATGTCAGTAAAGTATTACCTGTATGTTGTAGAATGTCAGTAAAGTATTACCTGTATTTTCTAAAATGTCAGTAAAGTATTACCTGTATGTTGTAGAATGTCAATAAAGTATTACCTGTATGTTATAGAATGTCTGTAAAGTATTACATGTATGTTGTACAATGTCAGTAAAGTATTACATGTATGTTGTACAATGTCAGTAAAGTATTACATGTATGTTGTAGAATGTCAGTAAAGTATTACATGTATGTTGTAGAATGTCAGTAAAGTATTACCTCTATGTTAAAGAATGTCAGTAAAGTATTACATGTTGTATGTTATAGAATGTCAGTAAAGTATTACATGTATGTTGTACAATGTCAGTAAAGTATTACATGTATGTTGTACAATGTCAGTAAAGTATTACATGTATGTTGTACAATGTCAGTAAAGTATTACATGCATGTTGTAGAATTTCAGTAAAGTATTACATGTATGTTGTAGAATGTCAGTAAAGTATTACCTGTATGTTGTAGAATGTCAATAAAGTATTACCTGTATGTTATAGAATGTCTGTAAAGTATTACATGTATGTTGTACAATGTCAGTAAAGTATTACATGTATGTTGTACAATGTCAGTAAAGTATTACATGTATGTTGTACAATGTCAGTAAAGTATTACATGCATGTTGTAGAATTTCAGTAAAGTATTACCTGTATGTTAAAAATGTCAGTAAAGTATTACATGTTGTATGTTATAGAATGTCAGTAAAGTATTACATGTATGTTGTACAATGTCAGTAAAGTATTACATGTATGTTGTACAATGTCAGTAAAGTATTACATGTATGTTGTACAATGTCAGTAAAGTATTACATGCATGTTGTAGAATGTCAGTAAAGTATTACCTGTATGTTGTAGAATGTCAATAAAAGTATAACATATATGTTGTGGAATGTCAGTAAAGTATCATCCGCATGTTATAACATGTCAACAATAAAGTGATACTGAGGGACCTGTTCCAACGCCTGGTTATATAGTATTGGGTATGCTGGTAGTCTCTATAGTGTATACACTGTTCCAACGCCCGGTTATATGGTATTGGGTATGCTGGTAGTCTCTAGTGTGTATACACTGCTCCAACGCCTGGTTATATAGTATTGGGTATGCTGGTAGTCTCTAGAGTGTATACACTGTTCCAACGCCCGATTATATAGTATTGGGTATGCTGGTAGTCTCTAGTGTTTATACACTGTTCCAACGCCTGGTTACATAGTATTGGGTATGCTGGTAGTCTCTAGTGTGTATACACTGTTCCAACGCCTGGTTATATAGTATTGGGTATGCTGGTAGTCTCTAGTGTGTATACACTGTTCCAACGCCTGGTTATATAGTATTGGGTATGCTGGAAGTCTCTAGTGTGTATACACTGTTCCAAAGCCTGGTTATATAGTATTGGGTATGCTGGTAGTCTCTAGTCTGTATACACTGTTCAAACGCCTGGTTATATAGTATTGGGTATGCTGGTAGTCTCTAGTGTGTATACACTGTTCCAACGCCTGGTTATATAATATTGGGTATGCTGGTAGTCTCTAGTGTGTATACACTGTTCCAACGCCTGGTTATATAGTATTGGGTATGCTGGTAGTCTCTAGTGTGTATACACTGTTCCAACGCCTGGTTATATAGTATTGGGTATGCTGGCAGTATCTAGTGTGTATACACTGTTCCAACGCCTGGTTATATAGTATTGGGTATGCTGGTAGTCTCTAGTGTGTATACACTGTTCCAACGCCTGGTTATATAGTATTGGATATGCTGGTAGTCTCTAGTGTGTATACACTGTTCCAACGCCTGGTTATATAGTATTGGGTATGCTGGTAGTCTCTAGTCTGTATACACTGTTCCAACGCCTGGTTATATAGTATTGGGTATGCTGGTTGTCTCTGGTGTTCCAAAGCCTTGTTATATAATATTGGGTATGCTGGTAGTCTCTAGTGTGTAAACACTGTTCCAACGCCTGGTTATGTAGTATTGGGTATGCTGGTAGTCCCTAGTGTGTAAACACTGTTCCAACGCCTAGTTATGTAGTATTGGGTATGCTGGTAGTCTCTAGTGTGTAAACACTGTTCCAACGCCTGGTTATATAGTATTGGGTATGCTGGTAGTCTCTAGTGTGTAAACACTGTTCCAACGCCTAGTTATGTAGTATTGGGTATGCTGGTAGTCTCTAGTGTGTATACACTGTTCCAACGCATGGTTATATAGTATTGGGTATGCTGGTAGTCTCTAGTGTGTATAAACTGTTCCAACGCCTGGTTATATAGTATTGGGTATGCTGGTATTCTCTAGTGTGTAAACACTGTATTGGGTATGCTGGTATTCTCTAGTGTTTAAACACTATTCCAACGCCTGGTTATACAGTATTGGGTATGCTGGTAGTCTCTAGTGTGTATACACTGTTCCTACGCCTGGTTATATAGTATTGGGTATGCTGGTAGTCTCTAGTGTGTATACACTGTTCCAACGCCTGGTTATATAGTATTGGGTATGCTGGTAGTCTCTAGTGTGTATACACTGTTCCAACGCCTGGTTATATAGTATTGGGTATGCTGGTAGTCTCTAGTGTGTATACACTGTTCCAGCGCCTGGTTATGTAGTATTGGGTATGCTGGTAGTCTCTAGTGTGTATACACTGTTCCAATGCCTGGTTATATAGTATTGGTTATGCTGGTAGTCTCTAGTGTGTATACATTGTTCCAACGCCTGGTTATATAGTATTGTGTATACACTGTTCCAACGCCTGGTTATATAGTATTGGGTATGCTGGTAGTCTCTAGTGTGTAAACACTGTATTGTGTATGCTGGTAGTCTCCAGTGTGTATACACTGTTCCAACGCCTTGTTATATAGCATTGGGTATGCTGGTAGTCTCTAGTGTGTATACACTGTTCCAACGCCTGGTTATGTAGTATTGTGTATGCTGGTAGTCTCTAGTGTGTATACACTGTTCCAACGCCTGGTTATATAGTATTGGGAATTACCCATCTCATGTATGTGCGACAATCATCTCTGCGACCGACATCACGCGTGCTAGCCATTGTTCCACAACAGCTCTCCGTTTTTAACAATTGAGTTGCATGTGATTTACAGGAAGTCGCAATCAACCCCGGCGTTGTCGGTTCGTGATATATTAGGCAAGTTTACGTTGAGTAGTTTGCCACTGATTTCTGATCACGCCACTGTTAAAAACCAACACAAGACGGGTTGCTTCCAAATCGACTGCAGCTGTTTGTGAATGTGGTCTGCGGGACTACGAATCGGACTCGCTACCCCTTCGCCACAGATGGTGGCACATGGGATATACATGGAGTGTCAGACGACGAGCGAACGCATCTTGTGATTTCAATAGCACCAGTAGTTGGACCACTCACGATGCTTAAACTCAAGGGAGATATTTTGAAATGGACTAATATTTAAAATCACACCAACAGATGAAACAACATACTTAAGGAAGCTTGAGTGTGGATAATAAATGTAAAAACAAAAACAGATTGGTTTGATGCGAGAGTGGCGTATATGTATTTAATAGTAACAGTGTCCATGAATACAATACAATATCACATATTGGCAACCATATAACAAGTATTAATTGACACTTGTCCTCAGATACGCACACCGAAGGCCGATAGCTACAGCACCGAAAGCCACCGTCTGCGGCTCGTCTTGTGCCTACACAACGGTGTCTCCGATGAAGAGCTTTGTAGCAACTCCACACAGCCAGTTCCAATAGTACAGTGACATATGCATATATTATGCCGTCTGCATAATGACGACTGCGATGGAGGGGCTATCAAAACCCAGCACAGCCGATCCCACCTACATAATGACGCCCACGATTGAGAGCTCTTCGCACTCCTGCACAGTGACGTCTACGATGGAGAGCTTTATACCAACCCAGCACAGCCGACCCCACCTGCGCAACGACTTTAGTGATGAGTTCGCTGACAACCTTGTACTGAGAGCTTGTACCATTTAGCAATGACAATGAAGAGGTGATTACATCAAGCCCCATCTGTACTATGGCTGCAATGGAGATCGCAATGAGAGTCCAGTACAACCTCTACACCCACATAATACAGTGTATTTTCAAATGGAGAACGGTAAAGAAGCATCAATAATTCAAGAAAATGCCATCTCCGAGATGATTTATCTTTCTTCTTGTAGAGCGTCTACCTGTCTTCATGTTTCCTAGCAGCTGTTTTCAGTTAAAAGACACATCGTTTTTCTAATTAACAGTACCACGTCGTGTGCATTGAATATGAACATATATAGTTCTCACAGTTTGGCCTGATGTGTGGTGATTTGTATAGACATAAACAATATTCTCACAGTTTGGCCTGATGTGTGGTGATTTATATTCACATAACCCAGTATTCCATTTTACTTAAAACTATGTGCAATTTATTACCAATCATCATCATCATTAAATGCCCTGCCAGCTGGCATAGGCGTTCATGGCTCTCCACAGATCTCGGTCTGTGGTGTTCTGGATCAACTCTGCTGATGATATTCCTCTATGCCACTGTCTCAATCCATCCAGAATAATTTCTCTTGGTCTGCCTCTGCCTCTATTCCCCTCGATCTTTCCAGTTGTCACGATGTTCTCCAGTACCTCTCTTCCCATCTCATGACCGAAGAAAGCTGATTATCTCTTTCTTATTGTTGTATATAATGTTCTAGTTTCATTAGGCTTTTTCAGTCAATCATTGTTAGTTACTCTGGCAGTCCAAGGAATTCGCAACATTCCTCTCAGGAACCACATCTCTGTTGCTTCTAATTTCTTCTTAATTTGTCCATTTACATTCCAAGATTCACTGCCATACAGCAAAACTGGTTCTACATAGCATTTCAGCATTCTCTTTCTTACATTCAGTGATAGTGACTTATTGCATAAGATACTCTTCATTTTCTGAAATTCAGCTTTTGCTTGCCCTACTCTGCTGTTAATCTCTGCTGTACATTTTCCATCTGATGTTATCATAATGATGTTATTACCAATAGTTGACACATTTCAATATTTACCTGTAGCTATAATTAGTCACATTCGTGATATTTATCACGTTATTAATGTGTGCCTATTGGTCTATTACCATATCAAGCTACCACCATATACCCTATATATATATATATATATATAAAGGGTCGTGTCCTTTATAGCTAGACAGACCGTTATCATTTTAGAATGTCACTGGAAAGCAAACACAAGTATGGCATTAAAGAGAGCATCCTAATTCTCCAGGAACCAATCTCACGGCAGTCGCCTACTTGAAACCATAACCAACAACTATCTGTCGGTTGCTCTCAAGATTAAGTTTTGCTACCTTGGTTTACCGTTTATTTGTTTTAATGGCTAAACGGGTACTCTACCCATGGGAATCCAGCAGGCCAGCGAAGGGCAGGTGGTCTCTTAAATTACCTTTGATAATGGATACCCGTTACCAACAATCATTAGTGAAGGCACATGCACGAGGCTGACAGACATTACCAAAGAAAGCTGTTTGTCTCTTTCTTATTGATGAAATGTCTTTCTTATTGATGAAATTTCTTGTCAGACAGGGATAATTTATAGCGGAAGCACTGTCAGTGCATCAATTTCCAAATTAAATGAAAGTATGATCTAACAGTCCCCTGGTCACTTTGGCTGCTGATGGATATCGGTTGTCTGACTCCTGGGCATATACAGTAGATATGGGATGCTCTGTCCGCTGTCTTGACCTGCAGCAATGTTTACAGGATGCTATAGCCAAGGCTTCCGTTCACGGTATTGGTTTATGGTCTGGGACTGTCTGGAGCAGGGGACTTAGGGTACGGCAGACTCAAACTCCTTGTCTCGGACCAGCCTGCAGTCATCATCAGAGAAACCGAGGGATCTATAGAGCCAGGATGTGACGTTCGCATCTCGAACAAGTCCTGCAGGCTAGTGATCCGGACTTGGTGGGGAAAGATAGCCGAAACGGGTCAGCTCCTGACTTGATCACCGACCATCAAGCAATAGCAGCCACTAAGGGAAGTTCTGTGCTGGACGGAAGCCTGGGATATAGTGTCCTGGCTGTTGCAGGTCATGGGCTCAGAAGTTAACGCCGGACGAAAGTCTTGTTGAAGGACCAAGCCGGGATCCCACCCTTTCCCCGCGGGTGATCTGCCTTGTGACGAGTAAAGTGCTTAGTGTAAACAGATCCTGAGTGTTGTTACAATTATCACAATACATTTGCTCTCATTTATCAAGATTACACGCACGCACGCACACACACACACACACGCACGCACACACACACATACACACACACACACACATACACACAGATTGTAACATTCGATAGCCAGAGTAATTAACGTCGATTGCCTGAAAGAGGCTTATGAAACTATAACAATATATACAACAATAAGAAAGAGACAAACAGCTTTCGTTGGTCATATGATGAGAAGAGAGGCACTGGAGAAGATCGCCACGACTGGAAAGAGAGAAGAGAGGGAAAGGGAAGAGAGGCAGACGCAGATAAAGACAAATGATACTGGATTAATTGAGACGGTGTCATGGAGGAATATCATCAGCAGAGTTGATCCAGAACACCAAAGACCTAGATCTGTGGAGAGACATAAACGCCTGCTGGTATGGCACATGATGCTGAGCATATTAATATTACTAATACATAAACTACTTAATAAAAACATCGACCATAGAGAGTTTGAAAAGACTAGGGTGAGAGACACATACGTCATGGAGAAATAGAAAAGTATCTCATTCAGCGTGTATCACTGACGATACCTGTTTTGTGTTGTTGACTATTCTCCTTTGGCCTCCTAGATAGCGCTTGTGTCGGGTTTTATCCCTTCTGACTTCTTGCGGCCTGGTCAAGTTTTTTTGTTTGTTTTTAGTAAATTCAAATATTGCAATGTAAATATGAATGTTGTGAAGATGAATTAGTTCTTGATCTGTTGACAAATGACATAAAGTGAATGTTCACTATATATTCACTTCACCTGAAGTGGCGTGTAGAAAATACCACATGCCACTTCATGTGGCGTGAAAGTGTTTGTGTTATTTTATTGTATAAACCAATTGATGTATGTTTATAAAATGTTCTGAGACAAGTAGAACTGTTAATGGGGAAGTAAACTTGAAATCTTCGGGACAGCCGGCAAACTGGATGGCAAAAGAGCAAGCGCAGGAGGCAGCCGCCTGAGGAATGAGACCAAGCTATATGGGATAAAACCTGGTGAAATGAAGTCGATACTAGTGGCATTTAAACGTCTTTTTTTTTTTTAAATATCCTTTCAGTCACAAGGTGTTTCTTACTTTACTTCAGTGGTTCTCAACCTCTGTTGGCCCCTGCACACCTTCATCATATTTTCTGAACGTCATTCACCCCCCCCCCCCTTTCCCTTTCGTATTTCCAACCTATAAATCCCCCCTCCGCCCCCCCCCCCCCTCACTGTTTACGTAAAAATGTAAGCTAGAACAAGTCTAGGACGTCTACATAAAACGTTGATTTGCGGGTCTACTTACGTTATAAAATGAAATTCAGAAGGGCGAGAAGTACAGAATTGTAAAGTATGGAGGGAAAAACAATATCAAGTAATCGGCTCTTGTATTAACGCGATCTTGAAATAATCTTAATTTCCACTCCCCCCCCCCCCCCCCCTCTCCCTGGAAACCCTCATAAAAATAATGCATCTATTTAAATAGGGAAAAATTTCTAACCCATCTTTTTATCTTTCTTCAACAGCACATTTATTTATTTAACATTCTCATATGTATGGCGCGTTACACCCACGTTGGGGATTTATGATGCCCATGTTACACATTTCCTCAACGAGTTACTTTTCATGCATTTTATTGCTTATTGTTCTTTTGTTGTCAAAGAATTGCTTCATAAGAGATGTTGAATGAAAGAATGTATGAGAGGAAATAGAGAAGAAGGCAGAATGTAGGACGGGCCTGCGTGCCCAATTCTTAACCCTTTGAAAATAAAGATTTTCGTTCGTAAAAAAAAAAAAAAAGTAATTTTTTGTGAGAGAAAGTTAGTTGCATATCGTTTGCAGTACTCTGCAGTCAACCCGCCGGCCACCATTTATTGGCTGTTCGTGATATCTTGGTAAGTTTACTTTAGATAGATCTCTTCCAATCATATTTTCTACTATCAATCTATCTATTCTTCTATTCTATTTATATTTTTAACGGGAACGGGTCGAACATAGACAGACAGACAGACAGACAGACGACAGACAGACAGACAGACAGACAGACAGACAGACAGACAGACAGACAGACAGACAGACAGGCAGGCAGGCAGGCAGGCAGGCAGGCAGGCAGGCAGGCAGGCAGGCAGGCAGGCAGACAGACAGACAGACAGACAGACAGACAGACAGACAGACAGATCCCCGCCATTGCCTGGGCGAAGCCGGGCCGGATCAGCTAGTGTGTACATAAATAGTTATTTATTTCCGGACGCGGTCTAACGACGAAACGGACTCAATTCTGTCCGTACTCTGCATTATTTCCCTTTGGTCGGAATACGACGGGTTGGTCTCCTTTGAAATTGGGACCATAGCTAGGGAAATTCCCCGGCTAAAATAGTCCCTGACGTCATAAGTCCGGTGAGTTCGAGAAGAGACTGAGCAAAGTGCATACGTGATGGTGCTGTCACGTTGGACCCACAATTGTATCGAGGATCACGGGATTCTGAATTCCTCCGGGACCCATGGAATTCTCTGGGCCCGGGATGTGATTGTGAATGCGCACTGAGCTATCCGCGGTTAGTCGCCTTTCAGATCTTGTCAAAGACAGCCGCGATTCACTGGCTGCTAGAAGTTGATGTCTTTACAACCGTCAGCCAAGCGGGACATCTGCAGTCAAGGAATGTGGTGATCGAATATTTAAGGTTTTTTCCTCCTACCCTATAAGTTATCTGACGTTGGTATATAAAACGCCGGCAGTCGAAATACTGTTAAGCGCCGAACTTAAAATAATTGTCTCCGCGACGCGAGTAAATTTTCCTCCGCGTATCTGCATTTCGATCGGCTAGGAAATATTTAGGTCAGCCGTCGATTGTGAGAACACCTGTGGTGTGCTTGTAAGCATCAGGCGTGTTTAATGTCACATCTGCTTGGCGGTGTAAAATTGATGTAATTTTAGCTGATAGAATTAGATGTGTTAGATTACCATTATGTGCATTGTTAGTAAAATATACGATGATGTTATCACTGCTATGTGTAAGTAGATTTGAGGTATTTTAACAGCTGTGAAGCAAGTGTGTTAACGATCCTGTTTAGTGAATACATTCTTAGGATAGTGAGGAATTTTGACACTAGTTAGAGTGTGTGATGCTTAAGGCAGTAATGTGTGGTCTACTTAGCTAGTAAGTGCTATAATGTATGCCTTAAGTACGGGGTGTTTCGTAATTCCTGGAATCAAGGTGTTTGTGTTTTCATTGGGATTTGAAGGTAAGTATTGGCATGGTAAAGATGCCAGTGCTATTCCATCTTTATGTAGAAATGTCTTATATTTACTTCATCCCCCACCTGCACCAATGACTTCACGTAACCCTGATCGAGGGGCTACACAGGTACTCCACCTTACCCAAGGGTGTCCCGTAGGCTAGCGGAGAGAAGGAGGCACCTAACCTCTCCTTTGATAAGAGATACCCATACCCCGCCACCCGTTTTATTTTACATCTACACAATAGAACAAGACCACCCAGAGGTCAATTGCAGCAAGATTATTTAATTGTTTGTGTAATGACTGCATACTATTTATTACATTTTTTTTTTGCATATCTTGTTTACAGGACATTGCATTCAACACCGGCATTTGTTCAGCTGCTGTTGGTGTCTTGGCAAGTTTTACGTTCAGTAGTTTGCCATTGCTTTCTGAACGTCCGGCTAAAATAACTTTCCGTAAGAAACCAGTTCGACGCGATCTGCTGCCAAATCTCGCTAAGCTGTGTTTCGAACGTGGGTATACGGGATTACGAACAACGCCCTTATTCCCTTCGCCAGGGAGACGGCATTTACTACATTATAAATAAATGTTTTGCATATCCTTTACAGGACATCGCTGTCAACATCAGCATCTTTCAGCTGTATGTTGATTTCTTGGCAAGATTACGCTCAGTAGTTTGCCATTGCTTTCTGAACGGCCGGCTCAGTTATCCCGCAGGTCACCAGCGGGGGTCGAACCGCTCCCAGCTCTCGCCCTGCTACGAGACTCTGCGTGATAAACGGGATTACGGAGAAAGTGTTGTAACCCTTCGGCCAGAGAGACCGGTATTTATTACATTACAGACATTAATTGTTTGCAGACATTAAATGCGGTTTGTATTCAAAAGTTGCATATAAATAAGAATTGTAGTTATCCTTTTCAAACATCACATTTTTATTGTCAGAACGCACAACCAAACGTTTCTAGTCCTACTGTGTGAGATATTTCTCTGGGAATAATATGACTATTCATTTGTATTAGATTGGCCTCCTTTAGTTTACAACATTTTTGGCCACTCAAATCCATGTACACAAATATTTCGTTCCAATATACGTAAGAAAACGTATCTTGTTCAAATGAAAGTACGCTGTCAACACGAAAGCCAGGCTAGCGTGGTTGCTAGAGGCTCGCCTGTCGGCTTGGTGGTCATAAGTTCGAATCTGCATTGGGCGGAATTTTACAATGGACCTAGCATCCCTGGTCGTACTTGGCTGATGAAGGCTAATCGTCGCAACGTCCTTTGTTGTCCGTCATGGTATTCTGTAAAGCAATCAGTCCAGTTTTGTTTACAAATCATGGTACGATGAGAAATAAACTTGAAAACTTAGTGACCACTAGAAAACTTGACGGGAAAAGAGGATGTGGAAACGAAGAAATTCATGCCACGATGACTTAGCATAATCGAGAGACAAACAGAGACCCGGACATAGACTGGCGACAGTGTTAGATGGCGAACCAAGACTGCCTAAGCGTATAATAGTCTGTTTACTTTTGACTGCCACAATATAAAATTCCATATCTCAGTAACCAAATGAGGGAAAATGATGAGATTTAGCATATAACTTTATCATTATGTCCACCAAACAAAACAAAAAAAATTGTTCTGGAGATTGTACAGCAGATTTCAAAGTTTATTTATATGCGGTATATAAATTACGGGGCGTGTTGTTAAATGTATTACATCTTCACACGAACATATTAGCGCTGAATAGTTAATTTTCTCGTGGGACATGGGATTGGCCTCATGACAAGTGCCTCACGTAGAGCCTTGTGTCGTCATCTGAACCATTACTGTAAAACAAGTTTGTTAGCGAGAAATCACTATGTTTTTCCCACCAAAACATCAAAGAAATGTCGCCGCTTTCCATTATTTAAGTTGCTTTTGGACCTATCAAGGACATATTCCTTGGGTGAGGGTAAATATAAGACGGCAGAAAAAAATTCATAACGATGCAACAGACAGTTTTCAAAATAATTGATCGTGAAAGAAGGCATTTATTTCTGGACAGACTATAGCATTGCACATGAAGGTGATACAGTTGTCAATAGCAGAATAAACACGATTAATGTAGTGTGCTATTATCGAGCACATATTTGGCAAACCTAAACATATATAGGAATAGTAAATGTTCTGAAAATCTCAACATAAATTTCAACATAAATCTCACCCTTAAGAGAAAATTACGCGCTCGAAACAGTCACATTTGGAGTTATCGCAGGTGTCAACCCAACCAAAGTGCAATGGAAGCGCAAGGGACAATAAACAAGGGAGCGCCATTTTCTCTCCCCCCCCCCCCCCCCCCCCCCCCCCTGTGCTTCAATGCTGGGATTCTCTATCCTATTCTACTCCGTGATTTAAAAAAAAAAACATGTCTTTCATACAAAGCAGTGTGTATTTACATGGTATAATGTGTGTTTCTGATATATATTATTTCTAGTATTCCTCGTGCTAGCCGTGGATCAGTGACTATTCCCACACCGTGTCTTGCCCTTTCTTGCTGTTCCACTCCAGAGTAAACAAACGTGCAACTGTGGTGGCTCTCCTTGCATCATTCCCCCTTTATTCTGGTGTCCGCTATTCCTATCAGTCCAATTTTCCTCTCGTCCATTGTTTCTATAAGTTCTTGTTCTTTACTATTAAAACCGCAGACATTCATTGTGCCTATTTTTGTATCGTTGATCTATCTCGTAGTCCATTAACATTGCCGAGACTATATCCATTTGGGTCAGTCCGTTTATACTTCTTAGTTTTTCTACTAGCAATATGAAGATTCCCTGCCGACTTGCTATGCTTGTCGCAGGTTTATAACAAAAATATGACCATTGGGAGTCTTTACCCCATAGCGAGCCATAGCCCCGTTAGCCGTTGCCCTCGCGGTCATGGTTTCCCGGTCTACACCACGTGGAGATGGGGTTGACTTATGTAGCCTGTGGGTCATCAAAACAGGCTACTAATTTTCAATTTTCACTCCTTCATGGGAGAAGCAAGCCACCATAAACCTGCTGGCTGCAAGGCCAGGCGCAGTCCACACCTTGTAGAAGAACCATCTCCAAATTACACCAATAGAGAACTCCTGTTTGCGGACGACCAAAGCACTAATAGCAACATCAGAAGACCACATGAATATTCTAAATGAAATATGTATTGAACATAACATGAAAATTAGCACATGTAAAACAGAGGTAATGACTATAACTGAAAAAAAAAAAAAAAAAAACAATTCAGATAAACGAACATCCCCTGAATAAATAAAGAGTTTCAAGTACCTAGGAAGTATATCATCAAATTACAAATCAGAAGACGAGATCGAAAATAGATGAAATACGGCAAACCAACTCCTTGGACAAATGGCACCAATACTGAAAACAAACGCCATTAGCTCATTTCGAAGATGACGACAGAACTCAACACAGCTAACTGGGTTTACCTGACACGTAATGGTGATATTGTTAGACCAGTGGGAGCTGGTATCAATGCCGTGTATGTCTCAGCCTAAAAAGGAACGACCGTCGATTCTTTGGTGAATCCGAGAACAAGTATCCTGCCCCACTGGGAATGTCACTTTCTCGTCAAGAATATGAACAGCTGATAGCTATGCATCGCGAGATTCTAGTTGACTTTGATAGACTCAGCCAGCGAAATATTCAAGTCAATAAACAGGTCAAACAAGACACTAACCGCATGAAGAAAGTCCAAGTCAGTGCTAAATAAAAAAGGGACACTAAACGAAGATACCCAGACCAAAAGATTCAATCCATTCAGATGTTTGATGAAACCCCAGTTGTGTGATGAGCCCCCGATGTGTATCCGAGAGCCAGAGATGTGTCTACCAAACTCAGATTACAGCCCACATGTGACGTTACCAAGATCCAGACAATTAAGTGAATAAACGATGTGTATAAAGATTTGAAAATAAAAATTAAGAAAAGAAAAAAAAATGTCGTTGTCTTAGTTTTTCTCTATACTGCCTCCGGCAGATCATTGTGCCTTTGTTCTTTTTTCTTGTTCCATTGTATAAATTTTCCCACAGCTACAGTCAACATGTAAAACAACCTCGTGCAACAGTCAGCATGAAAGACCAGAAAGACGACAACAATAAAGACGAAAACCAGTAAGACAAATACAAGAACATACATGGAATGACCAGAAAGACGACAACAAGCCAAGCATACCACTGAAAAAAACAAACAAGAAATTTTCGTTTTCATAACTTTTATTTTTCCATCAAAAATCAGTATTTTTGTGTCCACCATATTCAATATTTTTGTTTTCAATACAAATAACACTCAATGACCTGTGAAAACATGTGACAGACAGTGACACACAAACATTGATTCTTTTATTGTCATTGATACAGACAATTCACAAGGATATCACATATTTGACCACTGTACATTTTTAATAGATCGAAATATAGACAGCAAAATGTAGAAAAAAACATACATAGTATGGTACATATTTAGACTAGCAGCTGGAAGTGTTATATATCTAGTGGTGAGGTGCTATAATTGTCTGTGTGTACTTTTCTGTTAATATAAGAATATGATAAGGCCTCTCTGTGTTATTGATATGTGTTACATAGTTAGTTAGTCGACAGATCATCCTCATAGCACATCGAACCATTCTGTCCATAAGTGCTCGGTTCCCCTCCTCAGCAAATCCAGCAGCATGTAGTTCTGTGTTGGTTTATCAATCTTCTTTTGGCTTCCTGCGAAGTGTTCTTGCTTGGCCATCCCTCTCTTGGATTTGCTGTTCTCGCAGTCTGACCATGGTTGTAGATTCGCAGTCATCACTTGGTTCTCGCACAAGTCTTACTTCTCGTAGAGCATTCAGAATGTCAGCCTGGTCCATGGCGCGTCCGCCCTCCACCTTAGCCTTACCTGCGAGCTTGTACAACCCGCTCATTTCCTTGTACTCCCGCATGCCCTGGCACGAAGATGAAACTAATCTTTGTCAGCCGAGACCGCTCCAGAGATAGCAACCACTCTTTCGGATCCACCCCATCTATTTCCTCTTGAGCATGCTCATTGAGTCGCTAAGAACATGCCCTAGTGAAATGTCTGTGTCTCTAGCCATGTTATTGCTTTACTTACTGTCATGACTTCCATAGTCAGGCTACTTGTGTTCTCAACAAAAGCACCAGCGTCCTCCTTCACAATTCTCCCTCCGGCCCGCGCCGTGAAGGCCCATGAAGCTTCTCACATGTCGGACGACCGACCCATCTGTGTAGATGACAGCATCACCGTCTAACGAATTCTCGAAAATCAACGCTTGTACTTCCGCCTCCACAGCAGCTGGATTTTCTTGTCTGCATTTTCTGTCTAGTTGGATGCAAACTGAAAAGTACGTACAGAAATCTGTTGGCACTTGCACCCACTCCTCGCCAGGATTCTAAGTCCTCCAGTGAACACAGCCTGTTGAAGAATGTCTTCGGCTTGACCCAGTCCACGACCTTCCTCTTTTTAACCTGCTGCCCTTCACCTTCTAATTTCACAATGCAGTGGATGTTGTGTGTTTTCGTTAACTCTGAGGTAGGCAGTGCTCTGCAAATTCGTAGTCTGTCTTGAATGGTTGGAAAATCAAGAAGGTAGCGCATCTGCCCTGCATGCTTTATCTCTTGTACATCCGAAGAATAATGCGCATAACTTCGTTTTGTATCCTTTCCATCCTTTCTATCTGCTTACGGCTGAGAGTCAGGATTGCCATCGCATACTCAAATACAGACATTATCAGCCCCTCATACAGGAAGCATAGATGGCGCTGCTCACAGTTTGCTGCCGCCATCATCCGCATCGCACCCAAACCCTGCTTGGCCTTTGTTAACACCTGGTCTATGTGCTCGTTATAAGCAAGGCTTCGATCAAAACGTATCCCCAGGTAATGCATTGCCTGCGTTCTTTCCACAGTCTCTGAATACATATTAACAGTTGGTGTTGGAGTGTTTACAATATTATTATTCAAAGAGAACCATGTCACTGTTGCTTATGTTTGGTTTACCATTGCCCCAGCTTCAGCACACCAAGTACTTATGCGATTGAGTTCGGTTTATAGTTCTACATCAACCTGATCTCTATCCTTACCCTGACGATACACTAAAACATCGTTCGGCATATGACAATATCTACCAGGTCCAGTGATCTGCTCGCTGGTGATTCTCACGGTGTAGTCGTTGAACAGCACCGGAGATAATGGTGATCCCTGTGGTAGGCCAGGATATATTGTTGTTGGTTGCGAAGTCCAACTGCCACATCTTAAAACTACTTTCCATTGGAATAGGGCTGCAGCGATCCAACTAAGGAAGAATGGGTTTCTATTGAGTTCAAGAAGCTGAAGCATTAGAAAATCCAATGGTACTCAGTTGTACGCGTCCTCAAGATCAATCGCTGCAGTAAAGGTTTCAATTCCTGAGTGGATACCTTCATAAACATAATGGACAAACACTGCTGCATGGATCCAGGTTTCTCTTTTGGGACGGTATCCTCCCAAGGTAGGTGGGAAAACAGCTTGCTTCTCTAACTGGCTTGATATTTTTCTGGCAATTAACTTCTCCAGCAGCTTGGCCTATTGTATTCTGCATGGTTATAACTCGATATCCCTGAATTTTTGTGTGGTCTTTGCCAGGCTTCGGCAAGGGAATCAGATAGCTGTGTAACCACTCCTCCTTGATGCTAGCACTCCCTATACTGTTGTTGTACATGTCTGCTAGATTCTCTTGCTCGTTGTTGGTACATCTATTGATGTCGTCATTATCTTATGCCAATCTGGCCCTGGAGCGCTGTTTTTTGATCGTCGAAGCACAGCCTTGATTTCTTTCACTGTCACTGTGTCTTCATGCTGAAATGATATGGGCCTTACATCTGTCTGGGGTGACCTCCTTGGCAAGATTTCGGCCTCTCATGTCCGTCTGGTTGCTCTGCTCTAGATAGCGTTAAAAGAGGGCTTTAGCCATTGTTCTCGTCAGTCCTCTGCCAGATGAGGTCAGCACATTGGAAGTCATAAATGCTCTTATTCTTGACTACCCCACTCAGGCTTTTATGTAGTCGCCAGAACAATTTCAGTGACTTGTCTGTGCTTACTCTTTGACATACTTTGACAGAGTCGCCCACCATTAGGCCGAGCGAACTCAGAGGGGTCTATGGCAGCCGTGTCGTATAGCGTTGTGAAAAACATGCTTAACTCAAGAAGCAAACAGAAGTCAAACGATGGAAGTAACTTCAAAGTGAAATCAGCGCAATTTCTCAACATTTGCGAACGTTAGAAATATGCATAAGTCATGCTCCACGGATTCTAGGTTTTGCCATAATTTTTATTGACCAATGAATGCAGCTTGAACGGTCCTTAGTCGGCAATATCAAAATAGCATGTCAAATCCGGCATACCATTTGGTTGTGATATAAAAGTAGTAATATTGTCATTTTTGATGTTAACCTTCAAACCTCATTTCTCTCGACATCTCTTCTTTTATTCTTCCTTAGTCCCTTCTTCCCACATCTTAATTGTCTAAATAATTAACGATTCAAATAATGCCAGATGGGATCCAGTCGTTTCTCAAAGTCCTAAGCGCCTTACTCCATCGATGACTTGATGGCTTATTGTTTCTACGTGGATTGCTTGTCAAGTCACGCAAAATAGCCATCGTATCATCAAGCGATGGTTGCTGGACCGTGCACTGCTTGCTAATTTTCTTTCTTTAAGTTGCACATTAATTATTTACCAAATCTAATTTCTAGACCTGGCCTATGCCAATTTTTTAACATCGACCGTCCACCGTATAATTGCTATAACAGGCGCACTGTTATTAATACCTCTGCCCATTTTCACCTTTAACCACCTTAACCAGTTTTTAGAAATAGCTTACTTTTGTGTGCATCTATTTTACTAAGTGCATGCAGGGACCATGATGGGCAACTCTGTTCTTCTTGGCGTTTTGCCATTTTCCTTACAGAACTACGCTTATCCATCCAGGCCTTCTCCACCTCAAAATTCCACCAAGGTGGCTGCTCCCAGCTGTTTTTCCTGCCCTGAAAATTTTCTGCGCTTGTCACGCCTTATTTTACTCACCACATCTTGCCCTATACTGTCATACTGGAAGTCATGACCGTTGACTTGTGCTGCCTGGTTCTGCCTTTCTCCACCAATATGCTGCAAGGGTGGTGATCACTGCCGTGGTACCCTAGGACACCCCATCTACACACTGTAGTGAGTGAAGAGGAAACCAGCGCCAGATCAATAGCACTGTCCTCAACTCCTGGGTGGCTAGCTGTCCTGGTGACACAGCCACTGTTGATACAAACCAGGTCAATGGTTTCAAGTGCAGTCTCGAGTTCCTCTCCGTGTGTTGGAGGAAATGTTTCCCCATGATCTGCCTTTAGCGTTGAAATCGCCACAGAAAATGACATTTTTTTCATGACCTGTTGTTTTTCCATCAAGAATGATGATGACCATTCATTTCATCCAGTGGGATTGAAAGTATGGAGCCGTGAGTTCTAAGATGGCTGAAAGGCCTATTTTGGCTCGAAATGTTCTTTGGCAATGTGGACAAAGAATGCTTGACGTTTCTGGAGAGTATTTCCTGCAGTGGTTTTTCTGTTCTGTCTTTTCTTCACAGCTCTTGCAGTCCTGGTTGCCTCACAAGTGCACTGCACCCTTGCGTAATTGATGCACGCCTACGAATTTCGGTCTCTGGCTGCAGTCTCCCAGGTGTCATGATGAATTCCAGAAGCATTCAGTGATATTTTCAGAGTGTCTTTAAAGCGTTTCCTCTGGCCGCCTTGGGAGCGTTTACCACAACGCAACTCGCCGTAAAAAAATCGTTTAGGGAGCCTGTGATCTGGCATGCGAGTCAATGAGACCAGCCCAGCGAATCTGATTCTTCATTAGTTAATTTCATGACCTAATATAGTCACTTAAGCACTGCCACTGCTGGGAATCCATACACGCGTTACAGGGCATAAACATTAACCAACTACGAATGGTAGACCGGATTGAACTCTGACCGCCTGTATTTGTATGTCGTCATTGTCCCAGCTGGACATGTCTAGCTCTGAAGCAACCATACTAACGCGGATAAGAATCGCCACTTCCAGATGTCGCCTGTTGTAGAAACATTTGAAACCTGCCATTTTGAGTAGCTCATCATCCAGTCTCCTTTCCTATAGGGCTACAATGTCGTTCCTGTAAACCATGTTTTCGAGAATAGGGCCACGTTGTTTAACGCTGGCGCAGTTCCAATATAGGATGCGAGTATACCTGAGGCCCAGACGGTCACACTTAAGTCTAAAACACCTTATCCCTTCACGCTTGCGTCTCTTGTGGTCGCCACGTTGGCCCCGCCGTCTTGTTTTGCTCACTGCCGTCCTCAAGGAACACACAAATTGTACAGCCATGTTGAAGAAACCGAACAGAACCACACAGGCTGCGAAAAATTCACTCAAGGATTACTTCGCTCAATGCACGAAAATTCTGTAGCGTCGGCGCAGACCTTGAAAAGAATCTGCTGGTTTTACATCCTGGCACACAAATTACACGGAGGAGATGAAAATATCCATCTCCTACGCGAAAAGGTTGCGGTCAGAAAACAACACAACCGACCTTCGCCATCTTGACCGGAATGTCTCCTAAACTATATGTTGATATGTGTGGAAGAGGAAGCCTGTGTTTTAAAACCTATATTTGTTCCTCCAGTCGCTGTCTGGGTGTCAAGTACATTTAGAAAACTGTCCTCTACCTAGGTGAGTTATGCTGTTTTGTCAGCCCTTTAGTGCTGGCCTTGGTATAGTCTCCTAAAACAGTGATAGGTCTTGCTGCATAAGGAGACCATCCCAGCCCTCATACTCTAACTTAAATAACCCAGGGGTTCTTTTGTTGTAGACTCGCTTAACCTTACACGCAGTCACAGGCTGGTACAACTCCCCTACTCCTAATAAAATCCCATTGATGGCTATCACAGACCTCAGACGGGAACCAGGAGCTATATAATCTATAGAATTCTTCCTGAAGCTCCGGTCTGACGGCCTGTGCTAGGGTCGGGGTGCTGAGAGCTAAATAACAACTGTTTGTGTCCATCTCACACAACTGAAAATCCTCCCTAGATATAAATCTATCTACAACGTCATAGTAAAATTCTAACATGCACAACTTTTCGTACTGGTACACAAAGAAGCCTATTTGTTGGGGTATATCCCATAAGGTGGTATTCTTAAGAGACTCTACCTCAAACACATCATCTGACAGCATGGTCATTTTCTTGAACAGAGGCTGATTCACCAAATTTGACGTGCCAGCCCCACGACAATATGAAACATGAGTGTGTTTGCCATAGTTAGTTAGTGTTTTGCCATAGGCTGCGTTTCCCAATAGTTTCATTGTCTCGGCCTTAATGGTATAGACCGTATTGCGGTCACCGTCACGTATGGCATCAGACACCTCTTTACCAAACTTGTCAAAATACTTCTCTGATGTATACTCAATGATTTAGGTATACTTTGGTGACCTTCATACCATGTGTCAGATACCATTTTAACAATGGTGTTGCCTAATAGGATCTTTTCTCCAACATAACTACCTATCAGAGTCCGACGTGAGCCGTTCAAGCAGCTTATGGGTCTCATCATACTGCCGCACTAGGATCGCCAATGTCGGCTCTAGACACATCAGTGTTTTAACATCTGGGCGTCATTTCAGAGAAATACTCTTTATGCTCGTCTGGTACTGTGGATGTGGCATTCCACCAGACCAAACAAAGTCTCGTCTCTTACAGCCTTGAGAATCTTTTCTTGGTCTATGTACCTGGTAACCATGTCCAGGGTGTGCACATTCCACCAGACCAAACAAAGTCTCGTCTCTTACAGCCTTGAGAATCTTGTCTTGGTCTATGTCCTGGTAACCATGTCAGGGTGTGCACATTCCACCAGACCAAACAAAGTCTCGTCTCTTACAGCCTTGAGAATCTTGTCTTGGTCTATGTCCTAGTAACCATGCCAGGGTGTGCACATGGAGGGGAAGAGAGGCAGAGTAAGACCAAGAGAAATGATGCTGGATGGATTGAGACGGTGGCATGGAGGAATATCAGCAGCAGAGTTGATCCAGAAAACCAAAGACCGAGATCTGTGGAGAGCCATGAACGCCTACGCCAGCCGGCATGGCACTTGATGATGATGATGATCAGACCAGTTGTGCTGTATGTATCTGAAACCTGGAGTACAACGAAAGGAGACGTAGCCTTGGTACAAACCTCTGAGAACAAAGTTTTAAGACGCATCTTTGGGCCCATTAAGGATACACAAAGTGGAGAGTGGAAAAGAAGAAGTAACAAAGACATTTATGATCTGTTGTCCCCGATAATCACTGGTATCATGAAGGCTATTAGACTACAATGGCTGGGGCATATAGAAAGAATGGAAGATAATAGGGAAACAAACTCGCTTACACTCAGGAAATAAATGACCGTAGACCCCGAGGTAGACCAAGAAGACGGTGGAGAGATAATATATATACAGACCTACAAGCACTTGGAATCAATGACTGGCAAGAGAATGTCAACCAGAGAGACGAATGGAGACGGATTGAATCTGCAGCAAAGAACCTCAATGAGTCGGAAAGCTGAAGTAGAAGAAGAAGAAGAAGAAGAAGAAGAAGAAGAAGAAGAAGAAGAAGAAGAAGAAGAAGAAGAAGAAGAAGAAGAAGAAGAAGAAGAAGAAGAAGAAGAAGAAGAAGAAGAAGAAGAAGAAGAAGAAGAAGAAGAAGAAGAAGAAGAAGAAGAAGAAGAAGAAGAAGAAGAAGAAGACGAAGAAGAAGAAGAAGAAGAAGAAGAAGAAGAAGAAGAAGAAGAAGAAGAAGAAGAAGAAGAAGAAGAAGAAGAAGAAGAAGAAGAAGAAGAAGACGAAGACGAAGACGAAGACGAAGAAGAAGAAGAAGAAGAAGAAGAAGAAGAAGAAGAAGAAGAAGAAGAAGAAGAAGAAGAAGAAGAAGAAGAAGAAGAAGAAGAAGAAGAAAAAAAAAAAAAAAACACGCAACGCACCTTGCAAAAACACTGTTGTGTACGAAATAAAAATGCATTAAAAGAAAGACGTGTTATTAAAATAGTACAAAGGAATATAACATCATAGGTAATTTAAAGAGACATCAATATTAACACAGTGACTGTTTTATTTATTTCAAATAATTGTGTACATATCTTAACTTTTTATAAAAGTTTTAAATAAATTAACTACAGTTGCATACCGTATAAAAAAAAATTAATAATAAATTTACCATAATTTTAAAGTTTCTGTAAAAATCTTGGTTTCATTTTAAGTGCGTTTGAATTTTATAATGCATTTGCCGTTTTTGTTCGTCATTATAGTAAATGGTTCTATAATTACGTTTCTTGAATAGTATGCATGACCTAAAAGAAAGAATTTTTTTCCGGCCTGTTATACAGGCCAAAGTTTAAAAAAAAAGAAAAGAAGTTAATTGCATATCTTTAATACATCACAGTCAACCCCAGCATTTTTTGTTTTGGTCGTTAGTGATATCTATACAAATTTACGTTCAGAAGTTCGCCATTGATGTTTGAACGCGCAGCACCCATACCACTTCGTAAAAAATAGGCCAACGTATTGCTGTCTGCTGCCTAATCGTCTGCAGCTGTGTTTCGAACGCGGGTATGCGGGATTACGAACTGCTTCCGTAACACACACACACACACATACACACACACAAACAAACACACACACACACACACACACACACACACGTATTTTCACACATTTTTATGCATAAATGTGCACAGATTAATCAAAATGTCACCTCTATCAAGTTCCCACTCACACTTCATACTATGCATGTTCAAACACATACTTCCACAGATAGTTCTATATTCCTAATGTATTATTATGATCGTCAAGAGCCAGTATTTTAAAAAGTGCCCTTCAGCCTGTAGATCCTGTATTTATATATTTACAATATCTGTCATTGGAGTTGAGTTGAGTTGAGTTAAGAACCGAAATCACTGCACTCAGGACATTCCCATACGTGCTCAGTCCCCTCGTTCAACAGCCAGAGAAGAGTCATACTACTAATCGTTCCCACCGCTATCTGATTAAAAGTTCTCCTGGTGTTCCCTCTCAGTTTTGAGATTCCCCTGCCGACTCTCGCAATCTCATTCTTTCCACATAAGGGTTCTCAATCTGTTCCTCCGCCTTCTCCACCTGGTCCCACAAGCGCACGACCACCTCCCCCTTGTCCATAGGCAAGATACCACCAAGAGGTGCATTCCCTGCTAGCCTATCAGCCTGTTCATTCTCCCGTACGCCCGCATGGCCAGGGCAAAATATCCATACAATTCTCACAATCTGTGACCTCTGAAGCGACGAGAGCCATTCCACACGAAACATTCCTTTCTCCGCCTTGCTAAGTGTCATTGGGGATAATGAATCGACACTTTTTCCTTTATTGTCACCGAGGATTGGGAAATATTACCACAGTCAGGGACAAAGTGAATTGAATTGAATTAAATTGAATTGAACTAATCTTTATTTTCAAAGGGTAACGAATTGGGCACATAAGCAAAGGCTGCATTTCAAGAAAATGAAGTATATCTTATGCAATAAGTCGCTATCATTGAATGTAAGAAAGAGAGTGATGAGGTGCTATATAGAACCTGTTTTGCTGTATTACTGTGAATCTTGGAATATAAATGAACCAATTAGGAAGAGATCGGAAGCAACAGAGATGTGGTTCCTTAGAACGAATGTTGCGAATTCCTTGGACTGCCGAAGTAACTAATGACGAATGCCTTAAAGAGGCTGGCGAAACTAGAACATTATATACAACAATAAGAAAGAGACAAACAGCTTTTTTGGTCATGTGATGAGAAGAGAGAAGCTGGAGAACATCGTGACGACTGGAAAGATTGAGGGGAAGAGAGGTAGAGGCAGACCACGAGAAATGATGCTGGATTGATTGCGACTGTCAGGATCTTAGAATTGGCTCGTTTAGCTAACACGTGTGAGACAGTACAAGTATAACGTGATTCGACGTAAGACTCAGCGACACAACGTTCTATGGATTTATTGCCATATTAAATACAGAACGATGATTACAACAATATACAATATATAACTCACGACGCTCACAACCACAATACAGCTCACAAGTCTGACGCTCAAGATGACAGTCGTTCGGCTTTCAACCACAGAGATCCACACAAACGCCTTGCTTTCACCGCACACGTCCGTCCAGTCTCAGGTCCCAGCTCGGTCTGAGGCTAGCACGCAAACTGCCGACCGCCTCTAGTGGCGTCACGTGGCATGCGTGCGTCTGGTATCGTCGGCCTGACCGCTGGTCGCGTGTCAGGTAACAATCTTGTCAGCCGACAACTCTTGTCCGCCGGGTGGCGTAACGATGTTCCTGCATAGCTATCCCATGTTAGGCTCTGACATTCTCCCCGGGTACCTCAATGAAAGATGCCATCTTTCATTCATGATGTATGTACATACTGGGGTAGTGTTAACTTCATGTCAGAGTCTACCCTTTCCCTGTTTTATGCATGAAAATACACATATGGCATAGAAATATATACGAAAAATGTAAGTTGCATTCAATGACAAGTGAAGTTCAACTGTTAACACAAATCAGGTTTCATCCCCCACGATGGCTGGTTACCTTCACTGCATTAATCCCCAGTCAGATCAGTAGTACCAGCTTCTCGCATCTACCTCGCAGCAATTTGAAAAAAACGTAATAATATGGTTGTTGAAACAACATCCATCTAGCCAGACTGAAATACGACTTTTTATATAAGTCGTATAAAACACTCAAACTCCGACCTTATTTGGCCAGGAGCTCTTGTGTTGGTTTGCAATGTCGGCAGCTCTCCGCCATGCTTAGTGGACGCCTACCCGCTGTGTTAGCCATTTAGCAACAAAATGTCTGTTTATACAATACACATTAATGAATATGTTTCAACTTATGGCCCTTTGTGTAATTAATAAATACAAGGGAAGTAATTTTGACATTCAAGAAATACAATAAATTACAATAATTATTTACTTTCTTAGTGTCATTGCTTGACGTTTCTTCATATTAACGAGAAAAAGTCGGTAATATGAATACATTAATCAAGTTATGATTCTAAGATTACACTAATCAAAATAAATAAGTACACACTTGGTGTATTCTATTTTATAGAATCACAAGGATGTTACAATCGTCACAAGTATTTAACTTTCTGTATATCGTCTGCTAATTTTGGTGTACTTTTTAAATTACACAGGAAGTACACACGAAACTCAAAATTTAGTTGCTGTTACACTGTCTGAACACAACTGTTCCGGTTTTATTTTGCAACGGATAGTAAAATGTTCTCACAGTTTGTGTCGGATGTTATAGTATCACAACTTTCGGATTATGATGGAATGTTCTTATTTCCGATGTGTTCACAACTTCTGGATAATGATCGACTGTTGTTATTTCTGATGTTCAAATGTCAAACATTTTGGATTAAGTTCGCTGCAGAGGTGGTATAGAAGTCATTGTTCAGTTTACACATTTGCACACGTCGTTAAAATATCACGGTGAAGAAATTCACACACAGATGTCACTGTTAACTGGTAAAGTTCGCTTCTGGTAAGTGGTTAAGCGTCTGTGACACTGTTCTTGTTGTATATTTACAGTTAATAATGTTCTCTTTCTAACACACACTACACAATTTTACTAAACACTCATTACATGGCTTAATTAAAATAAGTATATTATACATGTCGGGGTTAAAACCCTATCACATTTATAATTATAGACCTTACACAGTAGGTGAATGGAAACAAAATTCACTCATTGGTGGCTGTGTTGGTCTGAGTGTATTGGTACACACTGCACTCAGACATTGCTTACTGGGTCGGTCGGACAACGGGACAAAAGATCGGCAATTGTATTGATTCTGCCTGGAATATGTCGAACCTCGAAACTGTAATTCTGAAGCTTCAAGGACCAGCGAGCAATCATGTTGTTGGATGGTACTCCGGCATTTATATACCGTAATGGACTGTTGTCAGTTTCGATGATAAAGTGACGTCCTAGAAGGTATTTGGATAGTTTCGTCACACTCTCTACTAAGGCAAGTGCCTCTAATTGTGGAATGGACCATGCCCGTTCTCTAGGCCTTAGTTTTCTTGATATAAAACAAACGGGATGCAGGATGTTGTTGTATTCCTGCAACAGGACTGCCCCAATCGCCACAGAGCTAGCGTCTGTTCTCAATCTGAAAGGTAAACGAATGTTGGGCAATTTTAGGATGAGATTATTTGCACTCTTATCAGAAAAGTATGCCAAAACTTTATTAAATGCAATTCGTAGGCATTCATCGTGTACAATTTTCTCAGGCCTATCCTTAGTTAGTAAATTAGTAAATACCTCGGTCAGTTCTGAAAAATCAGGAATGAACTGCCGATAATAGTTGATCAGTCCCAACAAACTCCGGACTTGTTTCTTATTAGTCGGGAGTGACAGTTTTAGAATTTTGGAGACAATTTTGTTGTCTGTCATGACAAAGCCATTGGATATTCTGTACCCCAAAAATGATATCTCTTGGTAAGCCATGCTCACCTTTGCAGGCTTCACTGTCAGTCCGTGCTGTCTGATACGTTTTAGTGTCTGTTCTAATGTCTTTATATGTTCCGTCATTGTCTCTGTATGGACACAGATGTCGTCGATATAGCAGATAATGTTAGGAATGTCAGCTAGGAGGAGTCGTGTCATGCGTACGAATGTGGCTGGGGCATTGACTAGCCCAAATGGAAGTTTGCACCATTCGTACAGTCCCCAAGGCGTGGCAAATGCTGTTAGATGTCTGCTGTCTTCATGTACAGCTATCTGCCAGTAACCTTTAGACATGTCAAGCGTCGAAAAGAACTTAGCGTCAGTCAGTTCTGTCAGAAGATCGTCAGTGTTTGCCATTGGTTCAAGATCTAAAACAGTTATTTTGTTTAGTTTTCGGTAGTCGATGCAAAGTCGTATTGTGTTGTCCTTTTTGCGTACAATGACCATGGGAGAAGAGAAGTCTGACTGGGATCGTCTGATGATGTTGTTTTTTTCTAAGTTGATGATTTCCTGATGTAGTTGTTCTTTGTAATGTAATGGTATGGTGTATGGTCTGCATCTTATGGGTGTGTTTGATGTGAGTGTGATGTGATGCTGTACTAATTCTGTTTGTCCTGGGTTGTCGGAAAAGATGGTGTTGTACTGTTGTATCAACTGTTTGCAACTGTTTGTCTCTGCTTGACTTAAGTTTGGATTGATCTTGATCTCATTCACGCAGTTTGTCGTGACTAATGTAGGTGTTGGAATCTCGTCGCTAGAATCGTCATCTTCGTGATCTATTATCACGGTGCAAGCTGTCATATCGTCTTGTTCGTTGTCTCTGTTGTGGTATGGTCTTAGCATATTTATGTGAAATATTTTGTGTTTGTCTTTTATTAGGATTTCGTAGTCTACAGGTGAGATCTGTCTTGTCACTTTAAAAGGTCCCTGCCAAGAATCAGTCAGTAGCTGTCTGTCACTAGGTAGTAGTAGTAGAACGTCCTGTCCAGGTGTAAATGTTATAGTCCTGTTACCTTTGTCTGCGTACTGTCTGTAAGTAGCACCAGATAGTTTTAGTGCATTTTTAGCAATTTCACATGATTTAATAATCCTTTCACGCAATGATGTTACATACAAGAATGATGATATGGGTTTAAGTACTGGAGTAGAGTCAGTTAACATTTGGTGATAAATTGTTAATGGGCCTCGTAGTTTGGCACCATAGATTAGTTCAAAAGGAGAGAAACCGGTACTAGAATGTGGTACCTCGCGATAAGCAAAGAGAACAGCTGGTAGGTATACATCCCAATTACATCCCACGTCCACACATGTCAGGATCTTAGAATTGGCTCGTTTAGCTAACACGTGTGAGACAGTACAAGTATAACGTGATTCGACGTAAGACTCAGCGACACAACGTTCTATGGATTTATTGCCATATTAAATACAGAACGATGATTACAACAATATACAATATATAACTCACGACGCTCACAACCACAATACAGCTCACAAGTCTGACGCTCAAGATGACAGTCGTTCGGCTTTCAACCACAGAGATCCACACAAACGCCTTGCTTTCACCGCACACGTCCGTCCAGTCTCAGGTCCCAGCTCGGTCTGAGGCTAGCACGCAAACTGCCGACCGCCTCTAGTGGCGTCACGTGGCATGCGTGCGTCTGGTATCGTCGGCCTGACCGCTGGTCGCGTGTCAGGTAACAATCTTGTCAGCCGACAACTCTTGTCCGCCGGGTGACGTAACGATGTTCCTGCATAGCTATCCCATGTTAGGCTCTGACAGCGACGGTGGCATGGAGGAATATCAACGACAGAGCTGATCCAGAAAACCAAGGACAGAGATCTGCGGAGAGTCTTGAACGCCTACGCCAGTCGGCACGGCACTTGATTATGATGAGGCCCGTCTCACATTTGGCCCTTCCAATCACTCATCTTTCGTTCATTAACAGTGCATGGTGCATTCACATAGCGAAAAAAAACAAAAACATTGAAAGTTTGTGTCAGTTCAAATTGTTTATTTAGGCTTGAAGATCCTTTATATATTTTCCATACCCGTCATGGGGGAGAATCAATCAGCACATGGTGACTCAGCCATATGCACATGTGGTTTGGCGTCGCAGACAGCAGAGCACATACTCCAGGATTGCCCAAACTACAACATATCCAGGCGAACCTTCTGGCCTAGAGAGACAACAGTGGAAGATAAACTCTATGGACCGCTGAGTGAACTGAAAAAGACTGTTAGATTCATACAAGAGACAACATTGCAGTTATAGACATAGTTTAGGCGAACGAAAGAAGAAGAATTGTCCTTCTTTGTCAACAGGGTTTGGAAAATATTACCACAGTCAGGGACAATGGTTCATTGAGCTACCCAGCAGAAAGGGAGGCTGTATCTCGTAGATCAGTTTCTTTGGTAGCAGAGAAGTGGATATTGTGACCACGACCAACACAAACGCTTGTTTAACCTCTACCCCCCAAAATCGCCCACGCAATATACATTCATTGTGACTGTTATGAAGTTACTACCCAATGCAGCTAACTTCAGTCTTTGTTTTGGCTCTCTCTCTCTCTCTCTCTCTCTCTCTCTCTCTCTCTCTCTCTCTCTCTCTCTCTCTCTCTCTCCATCTCTCTCTCTCTCTCTCTCTCTCTCTCTCTAACTCTTCTCTGTGTGGATGGGTAGGAGATGTGTGGGGAGAGGTGTGTGTGGGTGAGGGATGTGTCTTTGGGATGTAGTGTGGGTGTGGTGTTGTGTGGGAGTGGAGATGGGTGTGGATAAAGGATGTGTGTGTGGGTGGGTGGTGGTGTGGTTGGTGTGCGGGTGGGTGAAGGATGTGTGTGAGGGTGGGGGATGTGTGTATAGATGGATAGTTGGGGTGTGAGTGTGGGTGGGTAGATAGGAGATGTATGTGTTGATGAGTGGGTGAGGGATGTGTGGGTGTTAGTGGTTGAGGGATAAGTACGTGTGTCTAGTGATGTGTGTGGGGATGAGGTGTATGGGTTGGAGATGTGTGTATGGTGTGTGTGTGCGTGGATGGGAGGTGTGTGTTTGTGAATGGGGGATGTGTTGGTGGGTGGCGAATGTGTGTGAGGGATGTGTGTATGGGTGGGGAGATTGTGTGTTGATGGGGATGTGTGTGTATATGGGTAGGGGTGTGTGGTTAAGAAATGTGTGGCTGGGGGATGGGTGGGTGGAGGATATGTGGTTTGGTAGAGGAATGTGTGGGTGGGTGATTGTATATGGGTAAGGGTGTGTGGTTAAGGGATGTTTGGTTGGGGGATGGGTGGATAGAGGATGTGTGGGTGGGTAGAGGATATGTGGGTGGGTGAGTGTGTGTAGGTTAGGAGATGGTGGGGGGTGTTTGTAGGGGTTTGCTCGGAATCTGTGAGTGGGCTGGGGAGATGGGAGATTATGTGGGTGGAGTGCGGAATATGTATGTGGGTAGGTGCGGGATATGTGAGTTGGCGGGGAGATGTGTGTGTGCGTGGGGGATGTGTGGCTGAGGAATGTGTGTTTGGCTGGGTGGTTGGAGGTGTGTGGGTGGAGGAGGATATGTGGGTGAGTGATTGTTGGTGGGTAATAGGGACGGGTAGAGGATATGTGAGTAGGTGGGGAGATGAGTGTAAGTGGGTGGGTGTGTGTGGGTGGGGGATGGTGGGGGATGTTTGTAGGGTGGGCTTGGGATCTGTGAGTGGGCTGGGGGAGATGGGAGATTATGTGGGTGGGTGCGGAATATTGTATGTGGGTAGGTGCGGGATATGTGAGTTGGCGGGAGATGTGTGTGTAGCGTGGGGGATGTGTGGCTGAGGAATGTGTGTTTGGCTGGGTGGTTGGAGGTGTGTGGGTGGAGGAGGATATGTGGGTGAGTGATTGTTGGCTGGGTAATAGGACGGGTAGAGGATATGTGAGTAGGGTGGGGAGATGTGTGTAGGTGGGTGGGTGTGTGTGGGTGGGGGATGGTGGGGGATGTTTGTAGGGTGGGCTTGGGATCTGTGAGTGGGCTGGGGGAGATGGGAGATTATGTGGGTGGGTGCGGAATATGTATGTGGGTAGGTGCGGGATATGTGAGTTGGCGGGAGATGTGTGTGTGCGTGGGGGATGTGTGGCTGAGGAATGTGTGTTTGGCTGGGTGGTTGGAGGTGTGTGGGTGGAGGAGGATATGTGGGTGAGTGATTGTTGGTTGGGTAATGGGACGGGTAGAGGATATGTGAGTAGGTGGGGAGATGTGTGTAGGTGGGTGGGTGTGTGTGGGTGGAGGATGTGTGGGTTGGGGAATGTATGTGTGTGCCATGAGCCTGACGACGTCATGGCATGGTTCAGTTATAGCCTAGGTCACAGAGTACAGGTTACGACTGTGTTCAGAATTGAACACGAGAACGTGGAAAGCAGGGGCTTTCCACACAACGTGAAAAACGTTGGAACTCACTTTCCAGGTGATAGGAAGTGAGCTCGGGACAAGTTAGTCTGCGTTGATCCATCGTCCTGTGTGGACATGGTGAAAAGTAGACAGCGTTATGGCTCTACATTGAGCCACGCATTTAATCTGTGATGTAGTGTAATGTGATGTGACTGTCGAATAAGTGATGGTTTCTTTGATTATGTGATCGTGTATATTATACGTAGGAAACTTATAACAGTCTTTGTGTTCACTCTTGTTCGAGTTAACTGGATTTCGAGTGGGTGAGGTTTATGACGTATGATCGAGTAACCATGATATACTCATGTGCTGCGAGATGACCAGGGTTCTGACTGGAGAAGAAGAGAAGAAGGAATCATCCCCTGTTGGACACGAGAAGTGTTGCTACACAAGTTTATCGATAGTAGCCATTCAGATAGACCCAGACACAGACCCTGGCACTTGGGGGTTTATCGTCCATATGAAACCTGAGGCCACAGATGATGATTTTACATACGTAACACGTGTCAACGTAAAGTTTAAGCCACAAAGTATCATTCTACAAATAGAGAATTGGCTAACGGAAAAGTTGATTTCACACATGATGAAACGAGAAACATAATCACCAACTCCAGCTATCATAATGAATTTGAAATGACAAAACAGGCGTAGAACTGTAAGCATTACAAAAGGCATGTGAACAATTGAACAGATTCGGCAAAAAGATGTAGTCACCAAGTGTAGCCTAATAATTAAATAAGTCTTATCAAGTATTGAAAATGTGACTATGTGAAGTATATAAACAGTTAGTACTATGCGATTGAAGATATTGACTTAATATTGGTGCAAGACTTTAAAGACCAAGAGAAATTTATTTCTTACAAATGTGTCACTAGTAACAATAAGTGTGCACAAGTTGAACTGAGAAATTACTATAAGTGTGAATGAAGACAAATAAAGGAGTCAACAGTGAGTATTGATTATTCTAATGAGTCAATGAACACATCATGGGACTGGAAAGGCCTGTTGAATTAGATATGACAATAAACCACTTGGTGTTGATTTAACATGCCCGTAAACATGGGAATTCCCTGTACCAACTGTTAAAACCAGGTCACCTGTGAGAAAGCATCGATTGTTTCTTCAACGCAAGCGGTGTGTAAGGAAATAAATCACCGACAGTGAAGTTAAATTACGAGGACAGCGAGAGAAAATATGGAACAGGCCTACAGGGTTGTGACAGGCTTGCTGTGTCAACAAGCGAGGTCAGACGTTCGACAGGTCTACTGTGTTAATGAACAGATGTTCAACGTAAACAAGTGAAGGGACAGTCGTAGCTGGCTACAGTTGTGTAAATTCAAAAAACGGACACACAAGTTAACAATTTGAGACATCAGGATGTGATCAGCCAGGCTGAAATAAACTATTATAAAACGTGAACATTTTATAATAAACACCGGAACTGTGTGAACTTGTAAAGTGCCGGTATTTGACAGAACACCGTATTATATTCGTGGGGCCTGGTGTGTGTGTAGTTCATAGCTGCCGTAAAATCATTAAGTAGGCTATTGGATCAACTGAAATTAGGTTAAACATTGTAACTGTGTGATTAGACAGTGTAAGTTAGGAAATGGTAAACAAACAGCAGGACAGTTAAGCTAAGAACAGGCAATATAGAAACCATTTGCGTTGTGCAATTAGTATTTAACATTAGTCTATTATTAGGCATGTGCAGTTATATATTGTGACATGGTGTTATTGTTTAGTTAGTGTTAGATATGTAATTGTGAATTTGTTTATGTGATAGTAACCTAACGAATGCATATAAAATTACTTGGTAGTAGCATTAGGTAATAATTGGAGTACGGCCTACGTTAGGAAATAACTATAATTATTGAACAATTTACTAGTTAGTATAAGAGTTAAGTAGTACTTCGGGCGGAAACCAATATACTAACGAACATTATACGATAATAAGATGATAGTAATAATTAGTGAACGATACTGTAGAATATTTTACGGTTATGTTATTATAATTAATTTTGGTTATAGTGTATTAATAAATTAACACATCAAGGGGGTAAGTATGAGCCCTGTCGTGGACTGTTATAATGTCCTGACAGCAGGAGATTGAATCAATCATTATTGGAATTTATAGGTTACAGTTATGCATGATTTCTGAATTTTGGTATAATTTTAGTAATTATTTTGTTTGGTTCTTAATGATTTATTGCATGCAGAAGTTTGGTTAATTTAAATCATCATCATTTCTTGCATGCAGGTTTGAGGATAATATTATTATTCTTTTGCAAGTATTTTATTGTTATTTAAAATAGAATGGGCAATTGGTTGTCCAGTGGAAAATTAACAGATAGTGAATTAACACCTGGCGAAGTGAATTTCGCATGAGTGAGTTTGTTTACAACTGGAGACGTACATTGCCGGCATAGTTCGTGGGTAATCTTTCTGTGTCGACAAGAACATTTCTCAAGAATGTTTCACATCGTGTAGAGCGGCCTTCCGGCATATGGCATGGGTAATTGGTATGTGGCGGGGGACTTGCTATCCAGGGTGTTGGGCATATGTGATTGTAGGTTCAACTAACTATTGTTGTGTCTATGGGTAAATGAGACACAGCAGAGTGTCCTTGAGGTAAAGTGTGATTTAGAAATAAAAATAGTTTACAACTGATAACAGCATGTGAGGTTGTGTTATATCAGCGCCTGACCGGTGTCGCGTCTCTGGGTTATGATACGCGACATTGTATTGGGCTATGGTGGAACATAATTTCTAAGCATTTAGTTCATATTTTCCACTGTATAAATTTCTTTGAAGTTGAGTTTGTGGCATGGAAAATTATTTAGGTTAACATCATCATGTCTTGCATGCTATGGTTGAGTGTGGTAGTTGGTTTAATTTTCATTAGTGGATTTTGGTTAATACTATCTTTAGTGAATGGGAATTCATGTCAAATGGGTGGATATCCGAGCGGTGTTTGGCAGTGCAGTGTTCTCTTTGGTAACATCAGACTTGTCGACTCTAGCACGGCATTGGCAGAGATCGCTGGGAGAAAACATCAATTGGGATGGAAACCGGAGATGACTTTGTCTATATTGATAGTATGATAAGTTACGTCATGTGGGCGGCTGATCTCTGATACGGGTTATGGTGGTTGATGTGAATGGAATGAATGTGTTAATGAATGTGTTGTGTGACGGGGACCAGCGGCACAGATCATGTCGATATTTATTTTTTTAATTTTGAAAGATTTTGTTATTGATAACAGTAGTGGATAGGTAAAACCATATGGGTATTGGCATCAGTTAATGTGGGTTTGCTAACACCTGGTGAGCTGAGTGTGTGCTCGCTGTGTGATGACGGTCTCGCATTGCAGGTTGTTAATATGTGTGGTTTAGTGGCAGATGGAGACTCACTCATGTATGGAGGCACTATGAATTAACTTACTGTACAGAACTAACCTATGTAAATAATTTGATGATTGATTGCATGTATTACTAACACGTTGTCATGGTGCCACATAGCCATACAGGTTGAATTAGAATTGAAATTGAAGAGATGTTATTGGAAAGGAAGCTATATTGCAATATGAGTGACTATGTAATTAGATTGAGAACAATTAGTAATTATTTTATGGAATAGAGAACTTAAATTATAAGCAATGATTGTTATTATTGCAAATATAGTATTATATTATATAGTATATAATTATTATTACCATTGCATAGTTATTATTGATACGTATTAATGAATATTGTGAACTATTTATGTAAATGCTATATAATTCTAGTAGTGAGAATATAATTATTTATTAGTTGAGTATAGATATTATTTAATGTTGTTATTGATTGATTGATTGAGGCATATATTTGGGTTGATATTTATTATGTTTCATTTACAGATATTTGTTGATTGATTTTAATTAATTTAAGAAGAAATTGTTTAGATGTATAGGATACTTAGTATTGGAATAATTAATGAAAGGGAGGAGAGTACTATATAGAGGATGAAGATACCACAGAAGCTGTGGCAGTTAAAGCGTAACGATTTGGTCAAATGGAACGAAGCGGCCAGTAACATAAGATGCTCTCAAGCTTATTAGCTGCAACTGTGTTCATTGCTATACGCTGGGTCTACAACGACAGAGTCAAAGAGGATGTCTAGGCTGGCGGTACTTGGAACTTGGAACTTGGTACAAGCATGGGCGGTGGTAGAAGTCTGTGGCTGCGGTGGCTGACTGACTAGAGATGCGGGTGGTCAAGTATGGTAACGCGCCAACAGCAAAGATGTGCTGGCGGTACTTGAAACTTAGTATCGTCCTTGGGTAATCCTTGCAGTCGGGTATCAGTCTGTTTACCATGGGAACGCTGGCTTGCGTTGTACAGGTGGTCTTGTATGTAACGCGATAACAGCTGATCTTCTAGACCTGGGACGAGTGGCTTGGCAAATGAGTGGTGAGGATGAGCAGATGAAGCTGAGTGATGGTCAGTCTTGTATGACCACTATAGACGCTACCTACCAACAACACGCGGAATTGATTATGATACCATCACAGCATTGATATAATGGAAATATTAATTCTCAGAGTGGTATTAAAAGCTGAGGGTTAATATAGAGGCATAATAGAATTTAGATGTAGAAATTTTGATTCAAGGTTATAAAGAACATTTACATTGATATTGTTAGATAGTAATTGGATTAAAGGGTGTAGGACAAAATAGAGGTATGCATTTGGATGTACTGTATATTTTGATGAGAATAACTAACTAGTTGTATATTTCAAAGTGACAAGAACTTAACAAGAGTTATGGAAAGACGACAGATAGTTAAATTAGAATTAGATTGTAGTATTGGTATATTACAAAAGAAATAAGGTACATTAATGTTGCTACATAACTGAACATTGTATATTTCAAAAAACTGATTCTCAATTTTTGCCCGTGGAAGGGGGGAATGCCATGAGCCTGACGACGTCATGGCATGGTTCAGTTATAGCCTAGGTCACAGAGTACAGGTTACGACTGTGTTCAGAATTGAACACGAGAACGTGGAAAGCAGGGGCTTTCCACACAACGTGAAAAACGTTGGAACTCACTTCCCAGGTGATAGGAAGTGAGCTCGGGACAAGTTAGTCGGCGTTGATCCATCGTCCTGTGTGGACATGGTGAAAAGTAGACAGCGTTATGGCTCTACATTGAGCCACGCATTTAATCTGTGATGTAGTGTAATGTGATGTGACTGTCGAATAAGTGATGGTATCTTTGATTATGTGATTGTGTATATTATACGTAGGAAACTTATAACAGTCTTTGTGTTCACTCTTGTTCGAGTTAACTGGAGTTCGAGTGGGTGAGGTTTATGACGTATGATCGAGTAACCATGATATACTCATGTGCTGCGAGATGACCAGGGTTCTGACTGGAGAAGAAGAGAAGAATGAATCATCCCCTGTTGGACACGAGAAGTGTTGCTACACAAGTTATCGATAGTAGCTCATTCAGATAGTCCCAGTCATATCCTGGCACTTGGGGGCTTATCGTCCATATGAAACCTGAGGCCACAGATGATGATTTTACATACGTAACACGTGCCAACGTAAAGTTTAAGCCACAAAGTATCATTCTACAAATAGAGAATTGGCTAACGGAAAAGTTGATTTCACACATGATGAAACGAGAAACATAATCACCAACTCCAGCTATCATAATGAATTTGAAATGACAAAACAGGCGTAGAACTGTACGCATTACAAAAGGCATGTGAACAATTGAACAGATTCGGCAAAAAGATGTAGTCAACAAGTGTAATAATTAAATAAGTCTTATCAAGTATTGAAAATGTGACTATGTGAAATATATAAACAGTTAGTACTATGTGATTGAAGATATTGACTTAATATTGGTGCAAGACTTTAAAGACCAAGAGAAATTTATTTCTTACAAATGTGTCACTAGTAACAATAAGTGTGCACAAGTTGAACTGAGAAATTACTATAAGTGTGAATGAAGACAAATAAAGGAGTCAACAGTGAGTATTGATTATTCTAATGAGTCAATGGACACATCATGGGACTGGAAAGGTCCTTTTGAATTAGATATGACAATAAACCACTTGGTGTTGATTTAACATGCCCGTAAACATGGGAATTCCCTGTACCAACTGTTAAAACCAGGTCACCTGTGAGAAAGCATCGATTGTTTCTTCAACGCAAGCGGTGTGTAAGGAAATAAATCACCGACAGTGAAGATTAAATTACGAGTACAGCGAGAGGAAAATATGGAACAGGCCTACAGGGTTGTGACAGGCTTGCTGTGTCAACAAGCGAGGTCAGACGTTCGACAGGTCTACTGTGTTAATGAACAGATGTTCAACGTAAACAAGTGAAGGGACAGTCATAGCTGGCTACAGTTGTGTAAATTCAAAAAACGGACACACAAGTTAACAATTTGAGACATCAGGATGTGATCAGCCAGGCTGAAATAAACTATTATAAAACGTGAACATTTTATAATAAACACCGGAACTGTGTGAACTTGTAAAGTGCCGGTATTTGACAGAACACCGTGTTATATTCGTGGGGCCTGGTGTGTGTGTAGTTCATAGCTGCCGTAAAAATCATTAAGTAGGCTATTGGATCAACTGAAATTAGGTTAAACATTGTAACTGTGTGATTAGACAGTGTAAGTTAGGAAATGGTAAACAAACAGCAGGACAGTTAAGCTAAGAACAGGCAATATAGAAACCATTTGCGTTGTGCAATTAGTATTTAACATTAGTCTATTATTAGGCATGTGCAGTTATATATTGTGACATGTGTTATTGTTTAGTTAGTGTTAGATATGTAATTGTGAATTTGTTTATGTGATAGTAACCTAACGAATGCATATAAAATTACTTGGTAGTAGCATTAGGTAATAATTGGAGTACGGCCTACGTTAGGAAATAACTATAATTATTGAACAATTACTAGTTAGTATAAGAGTTAAGTAGTACTTCGGGCGGAAACCAATATATTAACGAACATTATACGATAATAAGATGATAGTAATAATTAGTGAACGATACTGTAGAATATTTTACGGTTATGTTATTATAATTAATTTTGGTTATAGTGTATTAATAAATTAACACATCAAGTGGGTAAGTATGAGCCCTGTCGTGGACTGTTATAATGTCCTGACAGCAGGAGATTGAATCAATCATTATTGGAATTTATAGGTTACAGTTATGCATGATTTCTGAATTTTGTTATAATTTTAGTAATTATTTTGTTTGGTTCTTAATGATTTATTGCATGCAGAAGTTTGGTTAATTTAAATCATCATCATTTTTTGCATGCAGGTTTGAGGATAATATTATTATTCTTCTGCAAGTATTTTATTGTTATTTAAAATAGAATGGGCAATTGTTTGTCCAGTGGAAAATTAACAGATAGTGAATTAACACCTGGCGAAGTGAATTTCGCATGAGTGAGTTTGTTTACAACTGGAGACGTGCATTGCCGGCATGGTTCGTGGGTAATCTTTCTGTGCCGACAAGAGCATTTCTCAAGAATGTGTTTCGCATCGTGTAGAGCAGCCTTCCGGCATATGGCATGGGTAATTGTTATGTGGCGGGGGACTTGCTATCCAGGGTGTTGGGCATATGTGATTGTAGGTTCAACTAACTATTGTTGTGTCTATGGGTAAATGAGACACAGCAGAGTGTCGTTGAGGTAAAGTGTGATTTAGAAATAAAAATAGTTTACAACTGATAACAGCATGTGAGGTTGTGTTATATCAGCACCTGACCGGTGTCGCGTCTCTGGGTTATGATACGCGACATTGTTTTGGGCTATGGTGGAACATAATTTCTAAGCATTTAGTTCATATTTTCCACTGTATAAATTTCTTTGAAGTTGAGTTTGTGGCATGGAAAATTATTTAGGTTAACATCATCATGTCTTGCATGCTATGGTTGAGTGTGGTAGTTGGTTTACTTTTCATTAGTGGATTTTGGTTAATACTATCTTTAGTGAATGGGAATTCATTTCAAATGGGTGGATATCCGAGCGGTGTCTGGCGGTGCAGTGTTCTCTTTGGTAACATCAGACTTGTCGACTCCTAGCACGGCATCGGCGGAGATCGCTGGGAGAAAACATCGGTTGGGATGGAAACCGGAGATGACTTTGTCAATATTGATAGTATGATAAGTTACGTCATGTGGGCGGCTGATCTCTGATACGGGTTATGGTGGTTGATGTGAATGGAATGAATGTGTTAAATGATAATCCGTGACGGGGACCGGCGGCACAGATCATGTCGATATTTTTAGGTTATATTTTAATTTTGAAAGATTTTGTGATTGATAACAGTAGTGGATAGGTAAAACCATATGGGTATTGGCATCAGTTAATGTGGGTTTGCTAACACCTGGTGAGCTGAGTGTGTGCTCGCTGTGTGATGGCGGTCTCGCATTGCAGGTTGTTAATATAGTGTGGTTTAGTGGCAGATGGAGACTCACTCATGTATGGAGGCACTATGAATTGACTTACTGTACAGAACTAACCTATGTAAATAATTTGATGATTGATTGCATGTATTACTAACACGTGGTCATGGTGCCACATAGCCATACAGGTTGAGTTAGAATTGAAATTGAAGAGATGTTATTGGAAAGGAAGCTATATTGCAATAAGAGTGACTATGTAATTAGATTGAGAACAATTAGTAATTATTTTATGGAATAGAGAACTTAAATTATAAGCAATGATTGTTATTATTGCAAATATAGTATTATATTATATAGTATATAATTATTATTACCATTGCATAGTTATTATTGATACGTATTAATGAATATTGTGAACTATTTATGTAAATGCTATATAATTCTAGTAGTGAGAATATAATTATTTATTAGTTGAGTATAGATATTATTTAATGTTGTTATTGATTGATTGATTGAGGCATATATTTGTGTTGATATTTATTATGTTTCATTTACAGATATTTGTTGATTGATTTTAATTAATTTAAGAAGAAATTGTTTAGATGTATAGGATACTTAGTATTGGAATAATTAATGAAAGGGAGGAGAGTACTATATAGAGGATGAAGATACAACAGAAGCTGTGGCAGTTAAAGCGTAACGATTTGGTCAAATGGAACGAAGCGGCCAGTAACATAAGATGCTCTCAAGCTTATTAGCTGCAACTATGTTCATTGCTATACGCTGGGTCTACAACGACAGAGTCAAAGAGGATGTCTAGGCTGGCGGTACTTGGAACTTGGTACAAGCATGGGCGGTGGTGGAAGTCTGTGGCTGCAGTGGCTGACTGACTGGAGATGCGGGTGGTCAAGTATGGTAACGCGACAACAGCAAAGATGTGCTGGCGGTACTTGGAACTTAGTATCTTCCTTGGGTAATCCTTGCAGTCGGGTATCAGTCTGTCTACCATGGGAACGCTGGCTTGCGTTGTACAGGTGGCCTTGTATGTAACGCGATAACAGCTGATCTTCTAGACCTGGGACGAGTGGCTTAGTAAATGAGTGGTGAGGATGAGCAGATGAAGCTGAGTGATGGTCAGTCTGGTATGACCACTAGTAGACGCTACCTACCAACACGCTGAATTGATTATGAATACCATCACAGCATTGATAGAATGGAAATATTAATTCTCAGGAGTCATATTAGAAAGCTGAGGGTTAATATAGAGCATAATAGAATTAGATGTAGAAATTTGATTCAAGGTTATAAAGAACATTTACATTGATATTGTTATATAGTAATTGGATTAAAGGGTGTAGGACAAAATAGAGGTATGCATTTGGATGTACTTTATATGTTGATGAGAATAACTAACTAGTTGTATATTTCAGAGTGACAAGAACTTAACAAGAGTTTATGGAAAGACGACAGATAGTTAAATTAGAATTAGATTACAAAGAAATAAGGTACATTAATGTTGCTTACATAACTGAATATTGGATATTTCAAAAACTTGATTCTCAATTTTTGCCCGTGGAAGGGGGGAATGCCATGAGCCTGACGACGTCATGGCATGGTTCAGTTATAGCCTAGGTCACAGAGTACAGGTTACGACTGTGTTCAGAATTGAACACGAGAACGTGGAAAGCAGGGGCTTTCCACACAACGTGAAAAACGTTGGAACTCACTTCCCAGGTGATAGGAAGTGAGCTCGGGACAAGTTAGTCGGCGTTGATCCATCGTCCTGTGTGGACATGGTGAAAAGTAGACAGCGTTATGGCTCTACATTGAGCCACGCATTTAATCTGTGATGTAGTGTAATGTGATGTGACTGTCGAATAAGTGATGGTTTCTTTGATTATGTGATCGTGTATATTATACGTAGGAAACTTATAACAGTCTTTGTGTTCACTCTTGTTCGAGTTAACTGGAGTTCGAGTGGGTGAGGTTTATGACGTATGATCGAGTAACCATGATATACTCATGTGCTGCGAGATGACCAGGGTTCTGACTGGAGAAGAAGAGAAGAATGAATCAGTCCCCTGTTGGACACGAGAAGTGTTGCTACACAAGTATCGATAGTAGCTCATTCAGATAGTCCCAGTCATATCCTGGCAGTGTGCTTGGGGTGTGGATGGATGGGATATGTGGTGGGTGAGAGGTGTGTGTGGGTTTGGAGATGTGTAGGTGTAGGGATGTTGCTGATGGGTGGGGGCATGTATGTGTGTGTGGGTTATGTGTGTAGTTTGGTGGGGAAGTTGGAGTGAATGGGGGATGTGTAGGTGGGTGGTGGCTGTGTCTCATAACATAGTAATATGCATTGTTTATGTTTAAAAATTAATTAGACAATGTTTTCTCCTATGCACTGTTGATGAAAGAAAGATGAGTTATTGGAAGGGCCGAATGTAAGACGGGCCTGCGTGCCCAATTTGTTACCTTTTGAAAATAAAGTATGTTCTTTCGTTCGTTCTTTCTCTCTCCTCTCTCTCTCTCTCTCTCTCTCTCTCTCTCTCTCTTTCTCTCTCTCTCTTTCTCTCTCTCTCTTTCTCTCTCTCTCTCTCTCTCTCTCTCTCTCTCTCTCTCTCTCTCTCTCTCTCTCTCTGTGTGCAAGCAAACACTTAGCATACCTGTTTGCAATTTATTTTGTAAATTGGGATGCTTGTTGCAATGATTAATGTATTTTTGACCCATTGTTCTTGAAAGAACTTTCTCATTTGTATTTCTGTCCATCTATAGCATTATTTGCATTCTCCTCAGAAATCTCATTTCTATTGCCACTAGATGTTTCCTAGCATGTCTGCGGTAAAGGGGAAAAGGTTCATATTCTCTCTCTCTCTCTCTCTCTCTCTCTCTCTCTCTCTCTCTCTCTCTCTCTCTCTCTCTCTCTCTCTCTCTCTCACGAACGAACGGACTTTATTTTCAAAGCGTGCCCAATTTGTTACCCTTTGAAAATAAAGTCCGTTCGTTCGTTCGTTCTCACTCTCTATCCCTCTGAATCTATCCCTGTCTGCCTGCCTGCCTGCCTGCCTGCCTGCCTGCCTGCCTGTCTCTCTCTCTCTCTCTCTCTCTTTCTCTCTCTCTCTCTCTCCCTCCCTCACACACACACACACGCACGCTCGCACAGCACAGCACACATTCTATCTTAATCTATATCGTGCTTTCTGAAATTATCATTCCCATTAAAATATGGCTTCCCTATAAATACTGGGTCACATAGTTACAGAGGTGAAGGATCACATGTTTGGTGTTGTTGGCCTGATATCAATTGACATGGTGACGCTCTTATGCCTTGGAAATTCCATGACACATTTTGTTCGGGGGACAAGAAGCAGAGATTTATAACTAGCAATTAGAGTCTATAACCTGTCCCCAGGGAGATAATCGGTCCAAAGGTGTGATAGTGCCTGAGTGTCAAATACAATTTGAAGAACTTAAAACTGACCACTACAAACCCCTTAGTTTATAAGTACCTAAAGGGCTCATTTAATATATTTATGCGTGGTGGTCCATACTTTATCTTTTCAAAGGTATCATTGCCATATAATATAAATTTAATACTTGAGGTATTGCCTTGGTTTAAAGGCTGCCACACACACACACACACACACACACACACACACACACACACACACACACACATATGCACATACAGACTCATACACACGCGCATGCAAATACGTGTACACACACACACACGCACACCTGCACATACAAATAGATGCATACATATGTTACTGCCAAGGATATAGACATATGTTTTGTTAAATACACTGTTTTGGCCTGTAAAATATATTTTTTAAACGTTTATTTCATACACACCAATGTATATTTACAAGGGGTAATATGTGATTCTTTTGTTTGTGTATATAACAGTGCGTTGTTGTTTGTTAGTGTTAAGTGTCACATGTGTGGAAAAAAAATCAAATACATACATATACATTTATGATAATATGACATTTATGACATAGTGTGTGTAAACACACGTTCCTTGAATATGCTTCATGTCCACCTCCACAAGCGAAATGCATGTTACACCTGTCCATCTCTTTCTCTTTATATCTGTCTGTCTGTCTGTCTGTCTGTCTGTCTGTCTGTCTGTCTGTCTGTCTGGCTTCTTTATAATTTCTGGGCTACATAACTACCGAGGTGAAGGATCACATTGTTGGTGTTGTTGGCGTGATTTCATATTACAGCGTGACGCTCTAGTGCATTGTAAATGTCCATGAAACGTTTTGTTTGGGGGACAGGTAATGGAGATTTATAACTAACCGCCAATTTTCTTTTAAGTAGGGCTCATGGTTCCCAGAGGGACACAAGCCGTTCCACTAGGTCCTGCGTCCCTGTGTGTTGGTTGTGTTGGGTGATCATCCCAGCCCCTGGCAAGATCAAGTGCAGGAACTACACTTTGATCTTAGCCAAACGGCCGAGAAGAAATTGTGCTGTATTGCAGTCAGAAGTGTAAAAGCGCTCAGTGTTTTATTTTTCTTTAATTGGCCTGTAAAACAGGCCGGAAAAAAATTCCAAGATATTATCAAATCCGCGATGCTAAAGAGAGATTCTGCAAAATCACCACGTTATATCAAAAAGAAATAGAAAAATGCGTTAGAAAATTCTCACGCTTCTAAATTAATGCTGTCATTTTTACAACAAATTTAGAGATACCTTAAAAATGTATTCCATTATTTATACAGCATATAATTTTAGATAATTTCTTAGCAAAGTTTATAACAAAACATTAAGAGAAAGGCTAAAATTATTTATATCACTTAATACAATCATTCTACTGTTAGTAATGTCCCTTGAAATAACTTATGTTGTTATGTCCTGTTGCAATATTTTATGTACATGTTTTTCTTTTCAATGTGGTTTTATTTCGTGCATAGCTGTGTTTTTACAGGGTGGATTCCGTGGTTTCTTTTACATTCACAAAATACAACAAGACCCCCAGACATTAAATGCAGCAAGATTTTCTAATTGTTAGTGTAATGACCACATCCTATTTATTAAATTACATACATTAATTCTTCGCAAACATTAAATGTGGTTTGCATTCAAAAGTTACATATAAATAGGAATTGAAGGTATCCCTTTCAAACATTAATTTTTTTTATTGTCAGAACCTACAAACAAACGTTTCTGGTCATATTGTGTGGTTTATTTCTCTTGGAACAATGGGGAGATTCATATGTATTAGATTGTCACCCTTTATTTGACAACATTTTCTTCTTCTCAAATCCATGGACACAAATATTTCGTTAGAATGGTCGAATCCTCTGTATCGTTTGGAGTTGTGTGTTTTTTTCTGTCGGGGGCAAAAAGAAAATTCTAACCTGCACAGTCCGTGGCGACTGCACTAGCCAGGTGTCCTTAATTCCTCAGGCTCAAGACCCCCATACCATACTCCGCAAGGTACTACTTGTATATTGGCAGTAAATGACAGTGACAGTTAGACTGTACGCAAGAAAGCTGACCTTTTCCAATTGTAAGTAAGCTTTCAACACGGAAGCCAGGCTAACTTAGTGGCTAGATGCTCAGCTGTCGGCTCGGTGGTCATGAGTACGAATGTGCAGCCGGTAGGGATTTTACAATGGATCTGGTCTCCCTGATCGTACTTGGTTGATGAAGGCTAATGATTGCAACGTCCTTTGTTTCCCGCCATTGTATTCTGTAGATCTGCATTACTTCGTGTTATGTTGTATTGTTTACATTTCTCCAGCTTTACGACAGACAAGCTAGGAAATATATAATGGCTGTAGAAATGAGATTTCTGAGGAGAAATGCAAAGAATGCTATGAATGGACAGAAAAACAAATTATAAAGTTCTTTCAAGAACGATGGATCACACATTAATCATTGCAACAAGCGTCCCAATTTACAAAATAAATTGCAAACAGGTATGCAAGCTCACGAGAGACAGAGAGAGATAGAGATAGAGAAAGAGAGAGAGGAGAGAGAGAGACAGACAGAGAGACAGAGACAGAGAGAGAGTGAGAGAGAGACAGAGAGAGACACAGAGAGAGACACAGAGAGAGACAGAGAGAGACAGGGAGAGAGAGTGACAGAGAGAGACAGAGAGAGACAGAGAGACAGAGAGAGAGAGAGAGAGAGAGAGAGAGAGAGAGAGAGAGAGAGAGAGAGAGCCAATACAAATACTTAAGTTAGCTGCATTGGATAGTAACTTAATAACAGTCACAATGTATTAATTTGGGGTGGGGAGGTTTGGGGTGGAGTTTAAAGGAACTTTTGTCTTGGTCATGGTCATAATATCCACTTCTCGGCTGACAAAGAAACTGATCTACGAGATACAGCCTCACTTTGTGCTGGGTAGCTCAATGAACCTTTGTCTCTGACAAACAAGGAAAATGTGCTGATTCATTCTCCTCCATGACGGGTATTGTAAATATATAAATAAAGGATCTCCAACCCTAAATATTTCTCTTTAAAAGACTGATGGCAATAATACTAAAACTGATTAATTGATGGCAGTGGTACACATTAGGAATATAGAACTATCTGTGAAAGTATGTGTTTTGAACATGCATAGTATGAAGTGTGAGTGTGAACTTGATGGGAGTGACATTTTGATTAATCTGTGAAATTTTGTGTTAAAAACATGTGTGAAATTACGTGTGTGTGTATTTAGTGTTTCGTAACAAGTATTTGGCATGTGTATGCTCCGTGGCAAATGAGCTACGGACGCAGGGACGTAATCTCTCATACCCGCGTTCGAAACACAGCCGTGGAGATTTGTTAGCAGACCGCCTTGCGTTGGATGTTTACACATTGGTATGGGTGCTGGTCGTTCAGAAAGCAATGGCAAACTACTGAACGTAAACTTGCCAATATATCATAAACAAGCAAAGCATGATGGGTTGAATGTGACGTCCTGAAAAGGATATGCAGCTAGCGTCTTGTTTTTGTAATTTGGCCTGTATAACAGGCCGGACAAAAATTCCTTTATTTCTACTCACGTATAATAAACCATAAAGCTATTAATTGTCATGTCGAATCCAAATAAAAAAATGTATTACAAAATTCTCACGCACTTAAACTAAAGCAAAAGTTTTTCTCAAAGTCTAAAGATTCCGTAAACTGTTAATATATTTTTTATAAGGAACCTAACTTTAGATATTTTCTTTAAAACATTTATAAAAATTTGTAAAATCTACACAACTATTCAAATTACATAATGTAGTGACGATATTGTTAGTAATATCCCTTGTAATCAACTTATGTTGTTATGTCCCATTGTAATATTTAAATAACATGTCTTTCTTTTAAATGTGGTTTTATTTCGTACAAAACAGTGTTTTTGCAAGGTGCGTTGCGTGTTTTCTTTTACATTTACAAAATACAACAAGATCTCCAGTTGTCAAATGCTGCAAGATTCTCTAATTGTTTGTGTAATTAATGCATACAATTCATTACGTTTTTTTTCCCTCGGGTTTCCATCCTGTTACAGGATATTGCGGTCAACATCAGCATCTTTCAGCTGTATGTTGATTCCTAGGCTAGATTACGTTCATCAGCATGCCACGACTTTCTGAGCGACCGGCTCCATACTTTCGTAAGTCACTGGCGCGCCTCGAACCGCTTCCAATTCTCATGCGCTCACGTCAACCACGAGAGTATTCGGGGTTGCGGAGAAAGCTGCTAACACCTCGGCCAGGGAGACCGGCATTCATTACATTACATACATTAATTCTTCGCAGACATTAAATGCTATTTCTATTCAAAAGTTGCATATAAATAGAAATTGTAGGTATCCTGTTCAAACATTGAGCTTTTATTGTCATAATTAATTAATTTTGTTGCGTATCTCTTACGGGACGTTGCAGTCAATACCAGCATTTTCAGCGGCTGTTGATGTACCAGGCAAGTGTTACGGTCAGTAGTTTGCCATTGCTTTCTGAACGACCGGCCCCTATACCTTTTTCGAAAAAACCAGCACCGCTGTGTTTCGAACCCGAGTATACGGGCTCACAAACCGCGTTCGCAAGCCCATAGCCACAGAGACCGGTTATTGTCATAACCTACAACCTACAACCAAATGTTTCTAGCCATATTGTGTGAGTAATTTCTCTTGGAACAATATGACCATTCATCTGTATTAGATTGTCCCCATGTAGTTGACATTTTCGTCCTCTTAAATCCATGGGCACAAATATTTCGTTAGAATGTTCCACTATATGCAAGACAGCTGATCGTTTTTAATTGTCAGTACGCATTCAACACGGAAGACGTACTAAGTTACATGGCTAGATTAATGGCTAGATTAATGGCTAGATTAATGGCTAGATTAATGGCTAGATGCTCGCCTGTCGGCTTGGTGATCATGAGTACGAATCTGCAGTGGGGCAGAATTTTACAATGGATCTGGCCTCCTTGGTCGTACTTGGCTGATGAAGGCTAATCGTCGCAACGTCCTTTGTTGTCACTGGTATTCTGTAAAACTGCACTACTTGGTGTTTTTGTTGTTGTTAAATATTGTTTAGATTTCTACAACTTTACCTCAGATAAGCAAGGAAACATCTAATGACAGTGGAAATGAGATTTGTGAGCAAAGAATGCCATGGATGGACAGAAGAACAAATGAGAAAGTTCTTTCAACAACAAATGAAAAAAAAAAAAAAAAAAAGAAAACTGAATAGAATAAGTAAACTCAATCAGTCCAGTTTTGTTTACAAATCATGGTACGATGAGAAATAAAGTTGAAAACTTAGTGATCACTAGAAAACTTGACGGGAAAAGAAGATGTGGAAAGAAAGAGATGTATGCCACGATGGCTTAGCATAATCGAGACAAAAAGAAAGACCCGGCCATAAACTGGCGACGGTGTGAGATGGTGAACCAAGACTGTCTAAGCGTATTAGCATTGCACATGAAGGTGATAAGTTTGTCAATAGCAAAATAAAAACTATTATTGTAGTGTGCTATTATCGAGCACATATTTGGCTAAACCTAAACATATATTCTTCTTCTTCAGCTTTCCGAGCCATTGAGGTTCTTTGCATATATAGGTATAGTAAATATTCTGAAAATCTCAACATAAATTTTAACAGAAATCTCCCCCTTACGTGAAAATTATGCACTCGAGCCACCCACATTTGGGGTGATCGCAGGTGCCAACCCAATCAAAGTGCAATGGAAGGGCCTCAACGAAGGGAGGACCATCATTTTTTCTGTTTGTTTCTTTCCCCCCCCCCCCCCCCCCCCCATTGTTCTAATGCTGTGATTCCCTCTCGTATTCTACCGGGGTAGGGACTTACTTCCGTGATTTTTAAAATAAAAATGTCTTTCATACAAAGCAGTGTGTATTTACATGGTGTAATGTGTGTTTCTGATATATATTATATATACTATTCCTCTTGCTAGCCGTGGTTCAATGACTATTCCCACACTGCGTCTTGTCCTTTCTTGCTGTTCCACTCCAGAGTAAACAAACGTGCAACTGTGGTGGACACAATGAATCCTTCCCCCTATATTCTGATGTCCGCTAGTTCCATCAGTCCAATTTTCTCTCTTCAATTGTTTCTATAAGTTCTTGTTCTTTACTATTACAACCGTAGACATTCACTATGCCTATTTTTTGTTGTTGTTTTTTTTTGTTTTTTGGATCGTTGATCTATCTCGTAATCTATTAACATTGCCGAGTCTATATCCATTTGGGTCAGTCCGTTTATACTTCTTAGGTTTTCTACGAGCAGTATGAAGGTCCCCTGCCGGCTTGCTAGGCCAGTCGCAGGTTTAAGACAAACATCTGACCATTGGGAGTCTGTTCCCCATGGCGAGCCATAGAACCGTTAGCCCATGACCTCGCGGTCATGGTTTCCCAGTTTAAACCACGTGGAGGTGGAGTTGACTTGTGTAGTCTGCGGGTCATCAAAAGAGGCTACTAATTTTCACTTTTCACCCATTCTGGGAGAGGCAAGCCGACCTTAACCCTGCTGGCTGCAGGGCCAGGCGCAGTCCACACCTTGTTGAAGAACCATCTTTAAATTACACCATTAGAGAACTCCTGTTTGCGGACGACCAAGCACTAATAGCAAAATTAGAAGACCACATGAATAGTCTAAACGTAATATAACATAACATGAATATTAGCAAAGGTAAAACAGATGAAATGACTTTAACTACAGAAGAAAAAAGCAACAACAATTCACCTAAACGGAACATCCCCTGAAATAAGTAAAGAGTTTCAAGTACCTAGGAAATATAATATCATCAAATGGCAAATCGGAAGACGAGATCGAAAACTGACGTTATAAGGCAAACCAACTCATTGGATAAATGGAACCATAACTGAAGAATAAACGTGTATCAATAGTTACTAAGAAAGCACTTTACAACACAATCGTCCTACCAATTCTAGGCTATCAAGGCCAAACCTGGACAATGACAGCAACAGAGAAAAGAAACATCCCAACAACAGAAATGAGATTCCTGAGAAGAATACTCAATGTATCAAGGAGAGATAAGATCAGAATTTAAGAAATCAGGACTAAAGATAAGGTTATAGCAGCGCTAGATTTTATTAGAAGGCATCAAATGGTTTGGCCATGCAAGTAGGTTACTAACTAACAATATACCACAACAAGCAATGATGTACAGACCAGATGGAAACAGAGGAAGAGGCCGACCACTTAAACGTTGGACGAAGGGAATAGAAGAGTCCATGGGAATATCGATACATGAAGCCCATAAGCGGGCTCTCTCCCGCTGTTTATAATTCACCTCGACACGGCAAGGTACAAGAGGAACGTGATGATATGAGATGGGAGATGAATGTGTTTCTTGTGTTTGTGTATATCACAGAGAGTTGCAACTTGTTAGTGTTGAAAGACACATGTGCGAATAAAAGAAATACATTCATATATACAGATGATAATATAACATTTATGGCATGGTGCATGTACACACGCTTCCTTGTATAAGGAAGAAAGAAGGCCCGTATATTTTATTTTAAATATTATAACTTTCATGTCGTGCAACACTGTGTATTTACAAGGTCCATTGTGTGTGTGTGTGTGTGTGGATGTGTGTGTGGATGTGTGTGTGGATGTGTGGATGTGTGTGTGTGTGTGTGTGTGTGTGTGTGTGTGTGTTTACATTTGCGAATACAACATATACATTCATATACACATGATATTTCACTCATGGTATGATGTAATTACCTACACATTTTCAGGAATTTGGTTTATAAGTGGCATTTAGACTTGACCGTATAATTATATATACACATTCGACTTCCGGTCGCCAGCATGGCGGTTAGGCGTTGAGCCGTTAAAGCCTGTGGCGTGTTTATGCTTGTGGCTACGGTTTGCAATCGCATTTTCCTCATGTTGGACTTGTAGTACATGGTTCCGTCACTCTGCGTGGGCGACACCGTGAGCTTTGAAATTCGCGTGGAATGTTTTACATCTGTCCTGCACAGTGAACTGCATGTTCGGAACAATGGCTACGGTTGCTGAATTGACTGTTTTGCCCTTTCGGATCATGAGTGCATTTTTCGGGAGACTCCTGGGAGTCGGCGCTGAAACTGCGAAGTTCGTGTTTTGTGCGACACTTTCGTCGGGTCACCCTACTGTAAAAGCCCGAGCCATGTGAGAAAACCCGGGTCAATGAGGTCTTTCTGGTGACTGCCGAGTCCATCATCGATGAACTGTGGTATTCGTGGATGAATCTTGTGTTGTCATTCTGACGGCGGAATTATGCAGAGTACCTGTGCGGGCTTGTTGGATTGCCGAGGCTCCCGTCTATTCCACTTTTCACATTGGATAGAGGGGAGCATTTTGTGTGATATTCACTGGCACGGGAATGGAGCATAATGGGGACGACCCGTTGCCATGAAGTTGGAACCTCGACTGACTAACTAACTAACTAACTAACTAACTCACTCACTCACTCACTCACTCACTCACTCACCCACCCACCCACTCATTCACTCACTCACTCACTCACTCACTCTCTCACTCACTCACTAACTCACTCACTAACTCACTCATCCCTCACGAACTCACTCACACACTCACTCACTCTCACACAACCAAACAAACAAACTAACTAATTAACTAACTAACTAACTAACTAACTAACAATCTAACAAACTAACAAACTAACACACTAACACACTAACAAACTAACAAGCTAACAAACTAACTAACTAACTCTACTAACTAACTAACAATCCACTAACTAACTAACTAACTAACTAACTAACTAACTAACGAACTAACTACCTACATACCTAACTACCTAACTACCTAACTACCTAATTAACTAACTACCCAACTAACCAACTAACTAACTAACTAACTAACTACCTAACTAACTAACTAACTAACTACCTAACTACCTACCTAACTAACTAACTAACTAACTAACTAACTACCTAACAACCTAACTAACTAACTAACCAGCTAACTAATTAACGAACTAACTAACTAACTAACTAACTAACTAACTACCTAGCTACCTAACTAACTAACTAACTAACTAACTATCTAACTAACTAACTAACTAACTAACTAACCAACTAACCAACTAACCAACTAACTAACTAACTAACTAACTAACTGACTGACTGACTGACTAACTAACTAACTAACTAACTAACTAACTAACCACCTAACTACCTAACTACCTAATTAACTAACTAACTAACTAACTAACGAACTAACTAACTAACTAACTAACTAATTAACTACCTAATTACCTAACTAACTAACTAACTAACGAAATAACTAACTAACTATTTAACTAACTAACTAACTAACTAACTACCTAACTAACTAACTAACTAACTAACTAACTAACTAACTAACTAACTAACTAACTAACTACCTAACTACCTAACTAACTAACTAACTAACTAACTAACGAACTAACTAACTAACACATTACTTGTTGATGATGATGGAGGGGTAATCATTTGCTCTCATGTACACTAAAATCTTTCAATAGAAATGCTTTCATACTCCAATTATTCTCATTCACTCTTAGTTTTTATGTTTACAAGTGTAACAGTATCACCGGCTCCTTGTCGATGTGGTTACGGACGTAGTTCGTCATCTCGCATACCACGTTCAAAACACAACTGCGGGCGATTTCGTAGCAGACCGCCTTGCGTTGGTTTTTCATGAAATGGTATTGTGCCGGTCGTTCAGAAATCAATGGCAAACTACTGAACGTAAACTTGCAAAGCTATCACAAACAGCCAAACAATTCTGGGGGTGACTGCGACGTCCTGTAAAGGATACGCAACTACATACGCAACTACCTTCTGTTTATTTTCTTTTTAATTTGGTCTCTACAATAGGCCTGAAAAATATTTCCGTATTTTTGCAGCGTTACTTGATAACCACTAAAATAACAAAACCATTTATTATTATGTCGAAGGAAAATAGAACAATGTATTAGAAAATTATCACGCGTTTAAAATAAAGCCTTTATTTTTACACACACTCTGAAGATACCGTAAAGTTATTATCCGTTTTTTTTATATGGCATATAATTGTAGCTAATTTCTTTGAAATGTTTATAAAATATTAAGAAAAATACACAATTATTTAAGTTACATAATACAGGCACGCTACTGTTAGTAATGTCCCTTGAAATTACTTACGTTGTTATGTCCCATTGCAATATTTTAATAACATGTCTTTCTGTTGAATGTGGTGTTATTTCGTACAAAACTGTGTTTTTACAAGGTGCGCTGCGTGTTTTCTTTTACATTTACAAAATGCAAGACCCCCAGATGTCAAATACAGCAATATATTATCTAATTGTTTGTGTAGTGACATTACATACATTAATTCTTAGCAGACATTGAATGCGATTTGTATTCAGAACTTGCATATACATAGGAATTTTAGGTATCCTTTTCAAAAATTGAGTTTTTTTTATTGTCATAACCTACCAAAAAAAAAAATTTTTTCTAGCCGTATTGTGTGACTTACTTCTCTTGGAACAATAGGACCATTCATCTGTATTAGATTGTCCCCCTTTAGGTGACAACATTTTCGACTTATTAAATCCATGGACACAAATATTTCGTTAGAATGTTCCACTATACGCAAGAAAGCTGATCTTTATTAATTGTCAGTACGCATTCAACACGAAAGCCGTACTAAGCTACATTGTTAGCTTAGTGGCTAGATGCTCGCCTGTCGGCTAGATTAGTGGCTAGATGCTCGCCTGTCGGCTAGATTAGTGGCTAGATGCTCGCCTGTCGGCTCGGTGGTCATGAGTACGAATCTGCAAGGGGGCGGAAATTTACAATGGATCTGGCCTCCCTGGTCCTACTTGGTTGATAAACCTAATCGTCGTCATTTTATTCTGTAAAACTGCACTACTTAGGGTTTTTTAAAAAAATAGTGTTTACATTTCCACAGCTTTATCGCAGATAAACTAGGAAACAGTAATGGTAGTAGAAATGAGTTTTCGGAGCAAAGAATGCGATGGATGGAAAGAAGAACAAATGAGAAAGTTCTTTGAACAACAAATGAAATTATGTAAAATGCATAGAAAAATTAAACGCAAACAGACCAGTTTTGGTACGATGAGAAATAAACTTGAAAACTTAGTGACCACTAGGAAACTTGACGGGAAAAGAGGACGTGGAAACGAAGAGATATATGCCAAGATGGTGACACAGTTGTTAATAGTAGAATAAACACGATTATTGTAGTGTGATATTATCGAGCACACATTTGGCTAACCCTAAACATATATAGGAGTAGCAAATGTTCTGAAAATCTCCACAGAAATCTCCCCCTTACGAGAAAATTACGCACTCGAAACACTCACATGAATGATGATCGCAGGTGCCAACCCAACCAACGTACAATGGAAGGGCCTCAAGCTGGGAGCACCATCATGTTTTTCTGTTTTTTGTATTGTTTCCCATTGCTCTAATGTTGGGATTCCCTCTTCTCTTTCATACAAAGCAGTGTGTAGTTACATGGTGTAATGTATTTTTGTGATATATATTATTTTTAGTATTCCTCTTGCTAGCAGTGGTCTAATGACTATTCCCACACCGTGTCTTGCCCTTTCTTGCTTTTCCACCCCAGAGTAAATAAACGTGCAACTGTGGTGGATCTCCTTGCATTCTTCCCCCTTTATTCTGCTGTCTGCTATTCCCACCAGTCCAATTTTCCTCTCCTCTATTGTTTCTATAAGTTTTTGTTCTTTACTATTAAAATCGCAGACGTTCATTGTGCCTATTTTCTGGATAGTTGATCTATCTCCTAGCCCATTAACTTTTTTTTTTTGGGGGGGGGGCATATCATTTTACAGGACATCGATGTCAACATCAGCGTCTTTCAGCTGATTGTTGATTTCTTGGCAAGATTACCCTCAGTAGTTTGCCATTGCTTTCTGAGCGACCGGCTTACATACCCTGTAAGTCACCGATGCGGCGAGAACCGCTACCAATTCTAGAGTCTATATCCATTTGGGTCAATCCGTTTATACTTCTCAATTTATTTTAACGAGCATTATGATGATCCCCTGCCGGCTCGCTAATACTAGTCGTAGGTTTATTTTAAAAATCTGACCACAGGGAGTCCTTCCCCCCATGGCGAGCCATAACCCTTTAGTCCATGACCCCGCGGTAATGGTTTCCCGGTCTTCACCAAGTGGAGGTGGGGTTGACTTGTGTAGTCTGCGGGTCATCGGCAGGCTACTAATTTTCACTTTTCACCCATTCTGGGAGAGGCAAGCCGATCCTAACAATGCTGGCTGCAGGGCCAGGCGCAGTCCACACCTTGTAGAAGAACCATCTCCAAATTACACCATTAGAGAACTCCTCTTTGTGGACGACCAAGCACTAAAAGCAAAATAAGAAGCTGAATTACAAGGCCACGAAATATGTAGGGAACATAACATGAACATTAACACATTTAAAAAAGAGGTAATGACTATAACTAAAGAAGAAAAAAACAACAATAATTCACCTTAACGAACATCCCCTGAAATAAGTAAAGAGATTCAAGTACCTAGGAAGTATAACATCATCAAATGGCAAATCAGAAACGAGATCGAAAATAAATACAATAAAGCAAACTAACTCATTGGACAATTGGCACCAATACTAAAGAACAAACATGTATCAATAGTTACTAAGAAAGAACTTTACAACACAATCTTCCTACCAAATTTATGCTACCAATGCCAAACCTAGACAGTGACAGAAAAAGAGAAAAGAAAAGTCACAACAACAGAAATTAGATTCCTGAGAAGAATACTCAATGTATCAAGGAGGGATAGATCAGAAATGAAGAAATTAGGACTAAAGTTGGGGTAAAAGCAGCGTATATTTTATTCGAAGACAAATGGTTTGGCCATGCAAGTAGTTTCCAAACTAACAGTATACCACAACAAGCAATGATATACAGACGAGATGGAAACAGGGGAAGAAGCCGACCACGTAAACAACGGATGAAGGGAATAGCAAAGTCCATGGGAATATCGATACATGAAGCCCATTAAGCGTCACTCTCCCGCTGTTTATACTTCACATCGACACCGCAAGGTACAAGAGGAACATGATGCGATGAGAGATGAATGCTTGTTTCTTTTGTTTGTGTATATCACCGAGCGTTGCAGTTTGTTAGTGTTAAGTGACACATGTGCGAATAAATGAAATACTTTCATACATAGATATGTAATATTACATTTATGGCATGGTGCATGTACACATTCATTCCTTACATAAGGAATGAAGGAGGCCCGTCAATTGTTTACTTTTTTAAACTTGCATGTCGTACAACACTGTGCATTTTCAAGGTACGTTGTGTGTGTGTGTGTGTGTGTGTGTGTGTGTGTGTGTGTGTGTGTGTGTGTGTTTACATTTGTGAATGCAACATATACATTCATATACACATGATAATATTACATTCGAGGCATGGTGTAATTACCTACACATTACATATTGATGGTGATTGTGGGGTAATCATGTGCTCTCATGCACACTAAAATCTTTCAATATAAATTCTGTCGCACTTTTTCACTCTTAGTTTTTATTTTAACAAATGTATCTGTATCATCGGCTACCTGTCGATGGACTTACGGACACAGTTCGTAATCTCGCATACCACGTTCGAAATACTGCTCCGGGCGATTTGGCAGCAGACCGCCTTGCGTTGGTTTTTACGAATTGGTATTGGTGCCAGTCGTTCAGAAAAAAACGGCAAACTTACTTAACCTAAACTTTCAAAGATAGCACAAACAGCCAAAAAATGTTGGCGGTGACTGCAACGTCCTGCAAAAGATATGCAACTAACTTCTTGTTTGTTTGTTGTTTTAATTTGGCCTGTATAACAGGCCGGATAAAAATTTATTTCTTACATTTAGTCTACGCTTACCAACCATTGAAAGAGTAAAATCTATTATTGTTATGTCGAAGAAGAATAGAAAAATGCCTTAGAAACATTTTCACGTATTTAAAATAAAGCCATTATTTCTACATAAACTCTGAAGATGCCGTAAAGTTATTATCCCAGTGTTTTATATCGCATGTAACTGTAGCTAACTTCATTGACAGTTTTATAAAAGATTGAGACAAATACACAATTATTTAAATTACATAATACAGTCACGTTATTGTTAGTAATGTCCCTTGAAATCACTTATGTTGTTATGTCCTGAATGAATGAATGAATGAATGAATGAAAGTAATGTCCCATTTTAGTATTTTAATATCACGTCCTTGTTTTGAATGTGGTTTTATTTCGTACAAACCAGTGTTTTTGCAAGGTGCGCTGCTTGTTTTCTTTTACATTTACAAAATACAAGGCCCCCCCCCCCCCCCCCCCAGATGTCAAATATAGCAATATTATCTAATTGTTTGTGTAATTACTGAATACTATTTATTAAATTACATACATTAATTCTACGTTTTCAAACATTGAGCTTTTATTGTCATAACCTACAATAAAAAGCTTCTAGCCATATTGTGTGAGTTAATTATCTTGGAACAATAGGACCTTTCATCTGTATTAGATTGTCCCCCTTTAGTTGAACAGTGGGAGCAAGTCGCCGCTGAACGTGTTGCATGAGGGCAAATATCAAAAATTGAATAAAGACACAGGATAAACTGACTGCAGATAAGTCACACACCGAGCGTGTGAGACGTAAGATGGTGCATGCTGGTAGAAATTACCATGTCTTCACATGCATACACTGTGGACGAACATTTACAGCGCGATTTCGTCTTATCAGTCACATTCGCTACCGCTATGGGTTGTAGTTATTATGTATATTATTATGTTTGAAGCACAGTGTAACAAACTACCGTCTATCAAGACGGCAAGGTGCCAATGATCCTTTAGTTGACAACATTGTCAATCCTCTTAAATCCATGGAAACAAATATTTCGTTAGAATGTTCCACAATACGCAAGAAAGCTGATCTTTTTTTTTAAATTGTAAGTAGGCATTCGACACTGAAGCCGTACTAAGCTACATGGCTAGCTTAGCGGCTAGATGCTCGCCTGTCGGTTCGGTGATCATGAGTTCGAATCTGCAGCGGGGCGGATTTTACAAGAGATCTGGCCTTCCTGGTTGTACTTGGCTGATGACGGCTAATCGTCGCAACGTCCTTTGTTTCTCGTCATTGTATTCTGTAAAATTACACTAATTCGTGTGTTGTTGTTGTTTTTTAAAAGTATTGTTTACATTTCGACAGCTTTACCACAGATAAGCTAGGAAACGTCTATTGGCATTAGAAATGAGATTTCTGAACAAAGAATGTCATCGGATGGACAGAAGAACGAATGAGAAAGTTCTTTCAATAATAAATGGAAAAAAAAAACGTAAACTGAATAGGAAAAATTAAACACAAGCAGGCCAGTTTTGTTTTAACATCATGGAACGATGAGAAATAAACATGAAAATTTAGTGACGACTAGGAAACTTGACGGGAAGAGAGGATGTGGAAACGAAGAGATATATGCCAGGATGGCTCATCATAATCGAAACAAAAATAGAGACCCGACCATAGACTGGAGACGGTGTGAGATGGCGACCCAAGACTGCCTAAGCGTATTAACATTGCACATGAAGGTGACACATTTGTCA